>VXBI01014091.1:143331-175209 GCA_013397375.1 Toxostoma redivivum
CTGGGGCGGGGGGGGTGGGGCGGTGGTGTTGGAAATCAGGCATCCACAATTTCAATCCTTGACTTTGAGGTACCAGGATGAAAAGAGGAGCAGAGCAGCCCTCAGACTGTGTTGATGAGGGAGGAGGACTGTGGACCTTCGGGACAGTAAAACAAAGTGTGTATGGGGAGATTGATCCCTTTTCCAAAAACTTTTTGTATCCTTCAGCTACTTTAAACACAGCTTACTGCATGCCAATACTAAGTACTTCAGGAAGAAGGCATTTTCTTTCCATAAAACTCTTAATCTGATATTTTTTCTACCCTGTCCCTTTGCTTCTGTCAGCTTAAATAAAGCAATCTGTAAATATACCAAAGCCATCTCTAAATACAAAATAAATGGTAAAAAAATCCAGTCTTCTTCACTCTTTTCTCTTAGGAAAAAGTCTGCTATTTTTAACATCCTCAAAAATAGCTTGTTCTTTTTAAACGTGAATGACATGAGTCTGTTAGCAATATAGTGAAGAATCAAAATAACATTCTTCAGAGCTGATATCCCTTCAGAGAAACTTTTTGATGTTTGCAATCAAATGCAACTCAATGCCAAAGTTATACTGCAACACAGAGAGAATCTGAAAGAAAACAATTCAAAAATTGGCAGCCAATTACTTCTTTTGTCAGCAGCCCTGTAAGTAAATTGTGCCTGTGCTATTACTGTTGGCATGAAGTACCAAACACTATACTTCCAACAACTTTTATCACTGTTGATTTTCCATACAAACATCTACAAATCCTTAAATTCTTCAAATTTAAAATGGACTGGTTCTTTCATCACATACATTTGTGGTTTAGTTATGATAGGGTTCATCTGTGAAAAATAAAAATTAAAATCTACAATAGCCGGTAAAGATTAGTGGCTTACTTTAAATGGATTTCCTCTGCAAAGCTATTCTTTATATCTCATCTAAACAGATAATAAATGGTAAAAGCCAAAGAACACATAAAAAAAAATAATTCTTGGCAGAATTATAAAAAATAATTACATTTTATCTTATTTTGACCACGATTCAGTC
The DNA here is from genome assembly GCA_013397375.1 of Toxostoma redivivum. Lineage (NCBI taxonomy): Eukaryota > Metazoa > Chordata > Aves > Passeriformes > Mimidae > Toxostoma > Toxostoma redivivum. Next base: position 144,383 of record VXBI01014091.1, read on the forward strand.
TCATCTACTGCCAGAAAAATAAAACAGAAATGTCCCAGTCTTCTTTAAGTCACTAAGATATATTCACTTTGAACTGCATTGGCAACTTTCAAAAAATAAGCAGTAGCAAGACAACAACATGGTTTTGTAGTCTCCATTTCCACAGAAGTGGGCTTAAATTCTGAAATTTTAAAGCCTGGCAAGCATGAAAGATCCTGCACAGTTTCTCACTAAAGTTTACGGAATATTGCACTCAGCCAAAAATACAAGCAGCTTCTGCCTTGGGGATTTTGCCACCACCTGTAACACATCCCCAACCTTTAGCAGGATGGGGCTGGAGCTGACAGTGAGTAACCACACCTTCCCACCTCTGCCCCAGGCACCCCATGCCAGAAGCACATCACCCACCTGGCTAGAGGGAAAGCACATTGGGAACTTTGTTCAAAGCTTGTCACCTTCCAATGCTGCAAAAAACCAATCCAGAGACTCTTGCTTGATTTACTCCCAGGAAACAGGAATTTGCATTAAACTAAGAGATTATTTTTCTTCTCTTTTTCTCCTTTAATATTTGCACAGCCTATGTTTGATCCTATCACTAAACACAAAAAATAGCCCTTGTTGAATAACTAAGAGAAAAGTACCAGCCAGCTTGGATAAAATTGCCAACCAAGAAAGACAGAGAGCTGCTGTTATTTCTGTATTTGAGTTATTGATTAAATGTAACACCCATAAGGCGGCCATCAGAATTGCTATTCCACAAACATTCCCAGAGAAATAAAGACTTATTCCAAGTGCCAATCACATACACTCCTGTGGTTAAAATGTAATTAAGCAAGTAAAGGATCCAATATGCCTACAAGCCAGACAAAAACCATGCGAAGCTGAACTGGGGAGTAAAAACAAAGCTAAGATTTTTTAAACATAATTTAAAAATGGAGAGTGTCAATACAGACTGTTGTTGGTAAGTAATTGAAAAAATTTTCAGGTTACACATATATGTATTATTTATACTCAGACAAAAGGGCCCTTTTCCAAAATACATCTCAGAGCAGGAGGTTGCTGCAGTGTTTTCTGGGGAAGAGAGAAGCAGTGGAGTAGAGTGGAGTGGAGTTCACCTAAGTGGCTGCTGCCTGTCAAAGCTTCCTCCAGAAAGTACCAGCTCACCCAAGTGCACTTTACTTGAGCAAAGCTATTTTGTCTGCTTCAGTTTCCTTTCCTCGAACTGATAGCTCAGGGCTATGACGGAGAAGACACAAAAGGGCACTTTTCACAAGGGCCAGAAAGAAACAGATTTTACAAGATGGATGGAGTGAAACAAGGCAAAGCCTTGATGAACATATTGTGCTTCAGGCAACTTAATAAAACTCGCATTACAAAAATCACTATAAATCTTCTGCATGAGTTTAAACTCTTGCTCAAACCATACGTGCTGCATTACCCCATGGGCTGCTCACCTCAGGGACAAAGAAAAGCTCTGCCGAACTCAGCACTACCTATTACAGAGCAATAAAGCCCTCCTCCCTTTTTTTTTTTTTTTGGGCTGTTGAAGGTTTTTTAACTCTAATGATCTTGTTTTAGGACCCTGAGCAGATCCAGGAGTCCCTCCCTTTGCAAAAAGCCACCTGACAGCACACCAGAGCAGCTGTCTCCAGAATTAGGACAGAGACATCGAAACACACAGAGGCAAATTGATCCGATCGATCTCTCAGAGAGTTGAGAAGCACACAGTCCTCAGAGACCTTTATTATTTCACTCTGCAATGAAAGGGCCTGGCAGTAAACTACAGAGAGCCAGTTTTATAAGCTGGGAGGGAAATTATTATAGAACATTATAGAACTGTAGGAGTTCAGGGATCTTCCAGCTCGTTTAAATGATTTGGCTTCCTTACAAACATATTGAAAGGGGGAAAAAAAGGAAAACTTCTGAAGGTCAGCCATGAGTGCTGTAGGTACCCCATGAAGCAGAGTTACCAATTTACTCTCAAGCTTTTAATGCAGAAGTGGGAAGGGGAAGGAAGGAAGGAAGAATACAGAGGGGAAAAAGGAGGTTACTGCATCCATTTGGAAATATGGATTAAGGAATACCTTAACACAAGTGAGCAAAGTAAAGAGAGGGACCAGAGAACAACACTGAGCTCCCTGACCACTCTGAGCTCCACTGACCACAGCAGGCAAACACTCAGGTATAAATTCATATTTTCCCAGGAAAGTGCTGAACTGCCCCCACTCTGCCCCAGTTCAAAAGGTAACTTTTGCTTCTGAGAGAAATACCAGCAATTCCCAAAAATTCCTGAAGAGAACAAGAGCTGATTCTTTGCCTCCTTCATTTGGTTTTCCTGTTTTAATACACAAGCTTAGCTCTATTACATGTGCCATACTGACAGTTTTGCAGCGAAGCAGTAACATATCTAAAATGCCTGGAGAGGAAAGAAGTGTTTGTGTCAGTTGAAACTTTTCAGTTATTTCAAGCCAGATTTGCAAATAGCTTTGCCAGCCCCACACTGCACTTTCTTAAGCTCCACAAGAAAAATACATGGAGTTGCATTGAGCAGCCTTCAGCAACCCAGGCTGGTGGGAACAAGAAGGAACATCTTAACAGCTTCCTTTTTCTATTCCACCCCTGGCAGAAGTGTGACTGTTACTGAATCTAGCTCTTTTTCTACATTTCTTATTTAGACAATGTCCAAAATAGAAACAAAATGTGTTGTTCACTGAGAAATCCTTTCTTTCCTTTTTTTTTTTTTTTTTTTTGCATTTTGAGGAGAGAAGGGGGTTTGCAGATGGTTAGGGCTAATAAAAACCAGTGTCATCTAAGCAAAGCCTTCTAGGATGTCCAGGTGTTTGGTTTTGTTTTTTTCATTGAGATGAATCTAATAAATTTTCACGCTGCTGGGAGTCAGCAGGAGCTAGCTCACGTTCCCTCATTCTTCCAGGCTAGCAAGCCACCGTCTGCTTTGGTTCCTTGCCCTCTGTGCCCTGTGCCTGTCCCTGGGCACAGAGCAAGGCTGATGGCCAGCTGTGGGGTTGGACCCGATGCAAACATGATCAGGATCCTGTGTCTGCCCCTCCAGGAGCATCTGCAGAATAGGGACTGTGTTGTACCATATCACACCCCTTGCCTCTGCCATCTCCCAGTTGCACACAAGCTCACTTTAAAAATCAAACGTGCCAGACACCTCATTTATTTCAATTCCTCTTTCTCTCCTGCTGATCTGTCTTCCTGACTCTGCAAGGCCAGATCTGATAAAAATAATATCAGCATCCAGCAAGTTACGGTAAAGGAAGTCAAAGCCCTACAGACCCCATTCCACTCTCACTTCTTGTCAACAACTGGCTCTTGCTGACTTCACAGCAGGAACCATAACTTCTTTCCCCTTCTTTATGATATATTTTTTAGAACAACTCTTGGTAGAGAGCCAGCACTTGATGAAGAATGAGACAATCCCACCGGGTGCTATCCATCAGTGTCCTGCCAGCATTCCTGGCTGGTGTGAGCACATCACTGCTCAGGATCATCACGCCCCACCCAGGAGGGGATGCTCCCCCTCCTGCCCTCTCAGCTCTGCCTCGGACAGCGCTCGGTGGCAATCTGACAGATCAATCTACTCTCACAACACAAAGCACCCTAAGCCACACTCTAAAATTCTGGTGAAAGCTGTTTGAAATCCCTGCAAGAACACTGGCAGCAGAGGGGGTATGCAGAAAGGCTGACTTTAGCCAAGGGAAATGAGCACCCCCATGCACCCTTTTCGATCAGCAGTGCATGGGGAATACAGAGCCATCCTCCCCCTTTGAGTCATCTTCTGGGGACCCTTTTTCTCTCCATCGGCAACAGAGAGCTCATCTCCTCAGTTCCCCCAAACCCCACATTGTCCAGATGCAGCTCAGGCTTGACAAAAATAATTAGTGACTACTGTAGAAAAACACCTTTTGGATCTGGTATTTCTTGTGCACAAGAGTGCAAGATACTTTCACCTTTTTGGCACACCTGCCTTTTGAGTTCATAGCAACTGATGCCAGCTTTGATGGAAAAATATCTTGCTGAGCCTCAAAAAGCACAGGGCTAGCTTTCCCTTTGCTGCTCTGTGGGTCAGTCAAAGAGACAGATTCATAAAAGGAAAAGCTTCTGTCATCTCACAATACCAGCACACAGACAGGCTGCCTTTTGACAGGAAAAAAGAATAGATGACTACAAATAACGTTGATATGGCAACACATGTTTAAAATCAATAATGAGAAGGCCAGAGGAGAGCTTATCCAGAATCCCAAGTGCCAGCCCATCTTACAGCACTTTGGCAGAGGCAGCTCTGGAAAAACAAGGTGGAGATACTTGCTTTATGGCCTGCAGCTTGTCTGTGTGAATGCAATAACACTTCAGCCATCTGCTTCAGCCAAAACCCAGGGACCAAACAGTTCTTGAGATGCAGAACTGGGGAAGCACCTGGCTGCCCCACAGCCACTGAATTCCTCATTCACTCCTCAATCACTGCCAGGCTCAGCATGAGCTGCCCTGCTGGGCTTCTCAGAGACACAAGTTCTGGTAACTGTCATCTCTCTCTATGTATGTAGGCAAGCTGTCCAGCCCACAGTCTACCACATTACCTATCCAGGGGCTCTCCAGGAATGTATAGACTATGGTCATACTTTCTGTCAGAAATTTCAAGGATTTCACCTCCAGAATGGCAGAGTAGATTAAATCAAACAATCTACAGCAGTGCCTAGCACAAAAAAATGGCAACACCACAACCACTGGAAATTAAACAGGAGGACGTAGGACATAAAATTCCTTGCGCTCTCTAAAGAAGGAGCTGGTGTGTGTGCTTGGTACAAACCACCTTTACCAGCAAGTAAACATTTTGTAACAAACAGCTTTTCATCCCAAATGGCTTCCTTGCAATTTCTAGAAGCACCAGTTATCCAGCCTCCCAGATGTCCTCAAGCTGCTTCATGGACATTTTAAAAGCAAGCATGTGGAAAATGCAGAACTGTTCCCATGATGAAGCCTACCATTTTAGAGAAACCACAGATGTGACTCCTAACATTGCTAACACTGGTTTCCATAAGTGTATTTTGTAAGCAAGTCAACCATGCCAAAAAAATCCCCAAACAATGCAAACACCTTTCTTACATTTGGGTCAACACTGAGAAGTGGGTGACCTCTTCACCAGTTTTGTCCTGCTGCTGATTTACATCTCAGCACTGTGGTAACAACCTGAAAGAGACCTGCTTCAAAGCATTCATAATGGAGACTGGGAAAAAGGGCTTTTCCCAGTCAGCCTGATCTAGCATAGGACACACTCAACATCTTTACCCTACTGTGGACTGAAAGCAATCCAGAGGATTTTGTGGTTTCCATTCCTTAAACTGCTTGAAAGAAGGATGTGCTCCATCTTTTAAGAGAACAACTGACACACCTCAAAATTTCATTCTAATTTCTATCATGAGAATAGAGAATGGGAAGACATGTAAGGAAATAGTGTTTTGGAAATAAACTAGTGCAATATAAACATTGTTCCTAAGATTTCAATAGGGATGACTCCCACCTTCAGGAAGAAAGACACCTGACCCCACTTACTAAAAAAAAAAAATATGCTTTTATGAGGCTAAAGTTTCAGATTATGTGAGCTAAAGAAAAACAGGGAGTTTTTACCCCACCAAGTTTGGGGTTTTTACCCGCCTTTTTCTAAACCTAAAAACCTGTTCGATTATTTTTCCTAGACTCCAAGGCGTACACTTTTCTCCAGGAGACTGAACCACTGCCAAAACCACACTGCTATTCAAGGATCTTAACATGCCTTGCAAAAACATTAATTAAAACTCACACAGCAAGAAGAAGGGAGTAAGGCAGGATCTTTTATTTCACAGCAAGGAAAACTTCACCTCATAAAAAAGGACAAAAAGATTTGACAACATACCAACCATCTCAGAGAAAGTGGGCTGCAGAGAACAGCAGAGGGGATGCTGGGAGGGCAGAGAAGAGCAGGAGGAAGAGTAAAACCCAGCATTTTATCTCTTGGCAGTGCTTTTGCTAGACTGTGCTCCTATTATGAAACATTAAGTTGGTTGAGATGAAAATGGTGATTCAAGAGTTGGTTTCCTTACTCCTGGCCCTCCTCTGCTTTCTCACCACACCTACACAATTGCTGCATCCAAATACACCATCCGCACCATCCCAAACAAAGCAGTTGCTAATTATTGTCTCTCATTACAAGGACGTCTCATCTGCCCTTCTTTTGAGATTTATCATACAGCCATTATTCCTCTCTGCAGCATGATTTCCCACTCAAGTGTGACAAAATAAGGCAATAGCTATTTAAATGCAATTTGCAATATGGTCTGTGTGTATTAATTTCTTAGATTCTTCTGGGAAGATAGTACCTAATCCATAAATACAGATCCATTTGCTTAACAAATTTGTGGACAAAAGAAAAGTAGAACTAAAGGGACAATTTCATTTCTACCACATTTTACACACTCATTACTTCATAATACACCAGCACCATTCCATCAAAGTGGAATTAAGTGAACTTAAGTTCTTCTATGCTTCACTTCTATGCACTTGAGCCACCCAGAACAAGCACAGCATGTGGGCAGGAGGGAGGAATAAAGCAAGTGAAAGTGGGGAGCAGAGCTGCTTGGGTTCTGTTTCTTAACATAAACAGCTCCATAAAATACATTTTACTGTACCAGAACACCAGAAGAGTAAAGAAGAAATCTGTAACCCCTCACACTTGCTCATTTTTAGCTCTTTGGACCTCAGTACATAACTGACACCATGGCTGTTACTCAGAGCAGATAGAATGGCATCCATGCATGAAGTCATCTACTGTCTGACACCAAAGGTTCCTCCTTGCAACAGAAGTGTTCAGTCTTCACATCAGGTCGAGAAACTGTACCACAGAGTCTATTTTTGTTGCAGAAAAGAATGTTTTCAGATCAAATTTGTTTCCAAAACAAAGGAATTCACCTCCCAAAGCCTGCCAGGGAGAGGGAAGGACAACATTCCTTCCTCTGCTCTCAGGAAATTACTTACCCAACTGTTGGGAGGTGTTAAGACGACTGAGTCTCTTCCTGATGCCAATACTGAAAGGTGTCAAATGCCTTCATATCATTCTGCTGTCAGAGCATGGTGAGGGAGCTGAGCACCACACATCCAAGCTCATGCAGAAAGTTTATTTTGTCTTCTCTGATCCAGAAACACTTCAGATCACTATATGCATAATATATGCAGCTCCAAGTTATTTCCTCTCTGGCTTTTTTTCCTTTAGCTAAAAAGGAGCTGGTACCATTGCCGAGTGATGGGTGCCTCTGAGTCAGAGCTGGAGAGCCACTTGCCTGAAGCTGATGCTTGGCAGCTGATGGACAGAACAACCCAGCCCACAGAGGACTTCCCTCACCCTGCACAACCTGAACTCCAGCCCATCCCACAGCAGCTGCTGGATTGTCTCACATGCCCATGGAGGCCAGCTGCAGCCAAGGAAAAACCCAGCTACACCTCACGGCTGAAGAAGTCAGTCAGCCCTGGGGCTGGGCCAAGCGTGGGGATGACTATGTCTACACATCTTCCAATGGGGACAGAGATGAAAGAAGTGAACAACCTTCTCCTGGAGATTTAGCATCCCTTTTAGACTCTCCAGCCAAAAAGGAGCAAATCACTCTTGTCCAGTAACAGGCAATCTTTCTATGGGGCTTTGTGGATAGAAATCCATGGCAAAGACAGAAGAAAAGGCAGATGTCCCTCTGGGACCTGTGTCCAGAAGGCAGCTGTCCGTCTGGGACCAGAAGTATGCTACCAGGAAAGGAGAGACAATCATCCTTTTCTTAAACTATGATTACATTATCTCTGCTTACAGGCTAAATAATTTTCACAATCCTTCAGACTCTGACATAACAGGTAAGCAGCACCCCATTGGCATGGCAAAGGAAGCCTATCTAACACACTCATGGAAAGGGAGCTGATAGAATGAGAGCTAAAGCCCCTGGGAGTCCAGAAGAAAACAAGAAGCAGCAAGTTTCTTCACTAACATGTGGGGAAAGTGTTGATATTTACGTTTTGGTCCCATTTCAAATTTCAGTTCTCATCTCACTTAGACATGTTTTGCACTACTGTACAACAAGGCATAAACACGAGTCACTATACAAAATAGTTCAATCTCATTTTTCCTGCATGCCAGTTTGCCAAGATGAAGCAGGAGTGCTTCACTCACCTATAAAATTACCTTAAACATATCTGGTGGGGGTCCTGATGGCATTTTTTTCGTCCCTCACATTTGCAGTTGCTGATGTTTTTTGTTCTGTGCTTTCTCAAAATGGTTGCAAGTCAGAATGAAAACCTAAGTTTCTGAAACTGCTGAGATTCTCATGGCACTTGACCAAAGGACATAAATAAAAATGAAAACAAGCACTCTGAACATACACTTCTCTTTGGCAAAAGCAAAGGCAACTTCTCTGGAGAGTCTCAGCCATTGTCACTGCACAAAACCTGCCTAGACAAAGCCAGTAAGAAGGTTAATATGTTATCTAGTTTTAGTAACAAGAAGTGGCAATCCTGCATCCCCTCCCCAGAAACGAAATAGAGAGTTTCTGCTGGACTCTCAGACTTTTACCCCAATTTTGTACCTCGACAGTCTCTCTAGTTCTGTGTGCCCACACATTAACACACAGACAGGAAAAGGAAAGAGGATAAAAGAGATGCACAAACATAAGGATTAAGTGGGCAAAAATTGGCTATTGAGGCGTTTAGGCAAGGAAAATAAAGCTTTCCAGGCAAGCTTGTCAGACAAATAGCCTTCCAAGGGGAGCCTTGGAGACAATCCAGCTGGACACACACATCACTGACCTAGTCTATGAGAGGAATTACAAAACTGGCTGGGCATGGTAAGAAGTTTTATGTCTGATACACAAATAGTCCCTTACCAACTGATGTTCATTTGACAAAAGAGACTGTTTCCAGGTTATCTTCTGTATTGTGTTGGCTTCCTTAGGTTTGGGGGTTTTTTTTGGTTTCCTCAATCAGAGTATATCTCTCTTCTTGCTAAAGCCACAACAAGTCCCATCAGAGAAGCAGTCTAAGAAAATTAGCATTAACCAACTGGGAAAGGCCTTTAAAATCAATGATTTAAAATTCACCAAGCCTAGTTTAAGAAGGTGAGAAGAATCTCAAGAGGCAGGTTCAGAGAGCTGGTGAGATCTGCACTGCCAACCATCCCATTCACTAAACTTGCAAGCCTTATATGAGGATACTGGAGATGTAGAAACCTCATCTGTGCTGAACACGAACAGAACTACAGCAATCTACACCAGCTGTTCTACTGCAATGACCCAGTAATCATCATGATTATGTGTCCCACTTACTGGGGAACTCTGCTAGAGGATTAGCAGATTGTGATCGTCACACTAATCTCTACTCAAAAAAGCATTAAACGTAAGGACCTAAACGTTCAAAATAATTTCCTGCTTAAGTACCTCAGTGTTTGGGGTGCCTAAGAGAAGACAATTCCTAACTGGCAGAGAGCATTGCCCTGCAAGTGATTGCACAGGGAATCCCACAGGCAAAAGCAGGCCCTGGGAGCACCATCTGGATTCACTCAAGAGCCCCGTGACATTATCCACTTGAAAAGACTTTGCTAAATCCTTTGACACTGTCTCCCCAGAGCATTTCTCTGGAGATACTGGCAGCCTTTGGACAGGTGTACTGTTCGTGGGGTAAAAATCTGGCTGATGGCCAGGCCCAGAGAGTAGTGGTGAATGGAGTTATATCCAGCTGGGGACTACTCTCTGGTGGTTCCCAGGGCTCAGTGTTGGGGCAGCTCTGATTAATACCTTTATCAAGGATCTGGACCAGGGGACTGAGTGCTCCCTCTGTCAGTTTACAAACAACAACAAGCTAGGAGGGAATGCTGATCTACAAGGGCAGGAAGGCTCTGCTGAGGAATCAGGACAGGCTGGATCAATGGGCTGTGTGAGATGCAACAGATCCAAGTGCTGGGTCCTGCTCTTGGGTCACAAGAAGCCCTGCATGCTGAGAGCAGGCTGTACTGAGCTGGGGTCAGTCTCTCCTCCCAGGTAACAAGCGATAAGACAACAAGAAATGCCCTCAAGTTGTGCCAGAGAAGGTTTAGATTGAATATTAAGAAAAAATCTTCACTGAAAGGGTGGCCAGGCATTGGAACAAGTTCCAATGGAAGCCTAGGAAGTGTTCAAAAATACTTTGGGGCTGTAGTTTAGTGGTGAACTTGGAGGTGCTGAATTAATGGTTGGACTCCATGATCTCGAGGGCTCTTTTCAACCTTAATGATTCTATGCAAACTAAAGTTGTCTCCAAACGTTACTTGGAGGATAACAATGCCATATGAATTCCCAGGACTCCTACCTTCCCTGAAGCTTCCTTCATGTCCTCACAGAATTACCAGGGGGATAAGAACACACTGAATCACCACACTAAATCAACATCAGTAATCACAAACTCTCATATCCTCCCATAGCAGGGAGATATCTTTTGTAAAAACATCTGCCTTGAGTTTGATATGAAAACAGGTCCCTTTTTCAAGCTCTCACAAATGTTTTTTCTTCCTTAATACTTTTTTAAGTAAGACACTTGATAAAAGATCTGCTACTTACTAGAATATAAGCTTTGAAGGCAGAAAACACTTCCAGGAATTATCTTAAGAATCTTACTGAACTTTATCATATCTTGAGTCATCGTTCTTTTCATACAAGTGTGCACTTCATTACTTGGTACTGGAACAATAATTGCTCTTCAGTTTTGCAAGATGCACCTCTAACTTGTAAGGGGTTTCTGGAGAGGTAATGATGGATGCTTAAAAAGAATCAAATATGGGAATATAGAAAGTCATTATGTAAAAGATAATGGTAACCACAGAGTAGTCTGACAGCTGGGTCACAGTCTTAGCTGGTATAAAGGCACAATGCAGATATTCTGGTCTTACGCATTCTTAAACACTGAACCTGAAGCCAAATTATTTATATTACTTTGCACTTTAATCTAACTGAATCTCACAAATGAAGCATCATCTGTGTAGGTCAACACCTGACATCCCTGCTTTCCTGACAGCTTCCCACACACTCTAGGTAAGGCTGCCAGCAACTCAGCAGAAGACATTTTTCCCCTCTGAAATTATGCTTCCTGATTATAAAACATATTGGATATGAAATAAAGGTATCAATGTATTTTCTGTTTTCTAAAAGTAAATTCAATGTAAAACCTACCAGGAATTATATTGTGTGGGACAATCTTGTGTTAAAAGGGACGATCACTCCAAATTTTCTCCACTCCCTTTTCTCCAACTTTACCATTGTAAGCAGGGGCTCGGCGCAGCATTTCAAAGACCACCTGCTTGCTCACAGCCCTTCCAGAGAAAATTTCAACTCCAGACTTGGAGCTCTTGCATTTGCTGATGCGTGGCAGCGCTCCTAAGATCAGGAGCAGCACACCATCCAAATGTCATCTGTGTGTGCAGATGCAAGATCAAGTGCACCTCCTCATATGACTAATTTTCCAATTAAGATTGAAACACTGTTGTGCTAAAAACACAACAAGCACATGGGAAGAGCTCCACAGGGATTTGTTATCAAAGATACGCTAATTTTACTCTAATCTAGTTGGTTTTACTCAACAAAGCTTTTACAATATGTCAATTTTGCGCTGCAAAACATGACTGTATTTTACTGCATTCAGTTTAGCATGACATCCAAAGGAAAAGTTTTAAAAAATAAACGAAACTAAGATTGACAAATGCTGAGAAAGCTTGCTTCACCCACTCTGATCTCCATGCCAGTGCAGACATATTATTAGCAGGACCCATGAATCTAATGTGAGACTTGTTCCAGTCCAAATATATAAACTGCATCACAACAGCAACTGCTGCGTAGATGTACCCTGAGGAAGCCTGACCTTTAATCTGTCTGGAAGAACAATAAAACAACAGTCACAGACTGCAAAACTTTCAGCAAGGAGAGCCCTGTTTAATCTACTGGAAAAAGACATAATGAGATGCAGTGCTTGGCAGCTGAAATTAGATAGATCAGACTAGAAATAGGGACATTTTTAACAGTGAGAATAGCATACTGCTGCAACCATCCACCAAAGGATTATTTCAAATACTCCCTCACATCAAGTGTTTAAAGTCAGGGCTGCTGACAGATGTGTGACACAGCTCATAGAGAAATGCAGGCTTCCTGCAGTAATTCTTACATGGAGCTCTGTCTCTTGCACCATGCTGTAATTCAGATGAGATGATCATAAATGGTTCCTCTTGACCTTAAAAATCTACAGTGATACTCAAGTAATGGTAAAAATTACTTCAAGGAGTTGCAGCTCTGCATAACCCAGAGAGATCACAAACTGTGTGACAGTTCTGCACCAATAGCCTGTCACTTCCATCCCATGTAAACAGGCTGAGGGCTACAGACAGAGCTGGGCTGGCAGTCAAGAATCAAATTTAGTCCCTTGCTCTTGGGTTAGCAAAAGCTGAAAGAACTGTAAAAAAACTACCACGTACCTTGAAGGAGCACTTTCCCCCTAAAACATCAGTTGCCTGAAGTGTCAAGGACTTTGAAAAGAAAGAAAGAAAAACTGTTCTAATTCACATTTCCCAGCAGAGGGTTGCTACAGTGTGGTCTTTATAAAAATGGCACAGGAAGAACGACAAAAAATTCTCTCTTCCCCAAATAACTGAGCAAATCTAAAATAGTTAATCCTGGAAACATTCTCAAAAGATTAGCCATGGCTCAACTAACTTTAATGATGATAATTTTTAATTTAATTTAAAGTTGAATATCCTTGTGCAATAATGGCAGAGATGAAGGACTATTAGGGAATAATCTTGTTTACGGATCAGTGAACTCAGAAAATTGCCAAGGCACTGTGAAACATATTCCTTGTTCACACCTCATAATTAACTGAGTGTTCTGCTGCAATATTAAAGTCATCTTCGTTATGAGAAAGCTGTTCATTTTGGCTGCTGGGCCACAGAGGTGGTCTCATTCGATTCTGCATTTCCAAACTTCCAGGAAAAAGTACCTTCAATCCATAAAAACACCAGACTCCCAAAGTGTAAGGGAAGGCAGAGAAAGCCTTTGGTCCATGACAGAAGCATCGCTTGTGCAGAGAAAAAAAACACTTCTCTCCTTCCTTAATGCCACCTGGGAGCATTTCTCTTTTAAAGGCAATTGAAAGAAGAAAATACAGTTATCTTAATTAATTCGCATTGAAAGGTGCTTTTGATGGAGTCAAGAGGCCACATCAGATCAAAGTAAATAATGCAACAAACAGTGGCATGAAAGCCCTGGGACAGCAGCTCTCATGGCTTGCTCTGTCTAGTTCTTAGTACTCAAAAGCAACAAATGATGAAGCTTTCAGCTTCCAGGAAAGCAGAGGACAATAAGGGGGCTCTATCCTTTCAGCAAAGTTTAAGAAAGAAATTGTCAATTTACTGTGAGAAAAACTTTTGTTGAGGTTGATCTGCTCAAGATTTGGGAAATCCTGGATTAAGTTTCTGCTTTATGTCAGATTTTATGTTTGTGAATTTGGGCAAATGTTCAAACTTTCTGCCCCTTGGTTTTGAGAGGTAATGCTTCTCCCCGACTGATAAAGCATAGACAGGAGGGGATTCTGCCTTTCTACTCAGCCCAGAAGCCTTGCCCAAAGTTTCTTTGAGATATTTCTGATCCCCAAATAGCAGTTAAGAAGAGAAGGATATATTGTAAACCCACATCTAGGTAACAAACCCAGATACAGCGGCTACAGGCCTCGGTGGTGGCGTCATCTCTGGCCCCAAAATCAGCCTGGCTCATCTTACCTTAGTTCAGCATCTCGTTCCAGCCTTTCCCTTGTAATGGGGAACAGGCCACGCAGATGTAGCCAAAGCCAGTACACACAATATAAAACATAATAATAAAATATACTCAGATTTTTCCATTCTGATTTTTACTGTATGTATTACCTAAACAGACTCCAGTCAAAACAAAATAATAAACAATAAAGAAAAAAGTGATGCCATAAATAAGCACAAAAAAAAAATGCAGCTTGTGAAAAAAAGAAGTAATAAAATTAATAAAAATCCAAATGCCAGCATCTGGAATACTGCATGATATTCTGAGACCTTCCCTTCCTCTGCCCCTTTCCCAAAGGATCTAATAGAGATCAAAGAGGTACAAGAAAGGGTAATAAGGCTCATCAGACACATGGAATGGTGTCTGCGTGAGGAGAATCAAGAGAACAGGGCTCTCCACCATGGGAAAGGAGTACACATAGAGACACTATGGAATTATGAAGGGCCTGAGGAAGGGAACCAGCAAAATTACTTTCTACTTCTTATCACACAAAATCAAAGGATTCCCAATGAAATTATTGGTTTCAAGCAAACAAAAAGATTCCTTTATATGGTGTGTAATTAAAATCACGGAACTCACAGCGACAAGAGGCCCTCAAAGTCAGAGGAGAGAAGGGTTCTAAAAAGGAAATTAGGCAACTCCACAGAGGACAGGTCCATAGAGAGTCTTAAACACAGTGCTCTAGATACAGCATCCAGACCCATGGACTCTGAATCAATGCCTGGCACATGTTCAGCAGCCATAGTAAGGAAAGATAACCCTATCCTGGCCCCACTCCCATTCTTCCCTTCTCTGTAAGCATCTAGAAATAACCACAGTCAGAACACAGAGCTAGATGGATCACCGATTTGATATGGTGTTCCTACACAATGTTCTTCTATTATGTTAAATATACTGATAGGAGTTCAACAGACAAATCCTAACTTAAAGTAAAAGGAATTCTTTATTGGGTTTTTTTTCCCCTTGAAGAAACATCATGCAAAAATTCCTTTATTTATATTAATGCATAGCACTAGACCAAATGCATGAAAAAATGTCTTCTGGGTGGAAAGCTATCCATCATCTCCAAAAGCTTGTATGGGCAATGAATGAAGGAATTTCATTTTCCGTGAGGCATTCCATGATGGAGATACCATTCAGGACTACAGGCAGGGCCATGACAGTGAATCCACAGTATGCCAGCCAAGATCAGAAAAGGAATAACTGATCATAACACATTGGTTAGAAAGACCAGCGTTAGCAGCCATTTAAACCACGGACCAGGTGACAGCTTTCTATAGTGAAAATTCCTGGTGCTTTTACCAAAAACATTTGTATTGTAAGCAATTCATCTGCTGAAATGAATGTGTGACATAATTAACAGTGGAAAGAACGGGGAGAAGAGGGAGAACAGCAACAAATTAATTGAGTCTACTACCAAAAAACAAAAGAAACATCTCTGCTTCAAACTTTTACAGCTGACTCACAGGTGCAGTGATACAAGCTGCTATCATGAGATTAGGCAGACATTACGGTAAATGCAATTAAATCAGCTAATACCAAAATATTCCAAGAGAACCCAAGGCCATCATTTTACACCAGCTTGGTCTCTATAGAATACCTAGCCTGGTCTTGAAGGAACTGTATGTGTAACAGTGGTGTATGAGGGGATAAAGCTGTGTTTTACGGGAAGGATATAAAGGTAATGTTCCATCTCCCTTCCACCTCTAACTGATAATTACTCTTTCCCTGAATTTTATTTTGAACAATCAGTGGAAAACTTTCTTGTCAAGTTCTTCCCGCTAATTTTCCTCTTTGGAAGAACACCCAGAGGGTTTGTTAGCACCTTTCACAGATTAAATGGAACTGTACTTTATTCCATACTTTTTATACTAGCACAACCAAAGTGCAACCATAGTTAGTTCCAAAGTACTAATTTTACGTTTAATATTTTCTTATGCCAGAGCTGATTTCCAAAACCAAGGGATTTCACAGGTCACAAAAGGAGACATTTGAGCAGACTTTGGTCCCCAGCCTGAGCAGACGATCTACAGCAAACATGCTGCCAACCAAAGCTTTAAAGAGGGAACAACTGTATTATTCAAATGGCAAAAGAATGATACTTTCTTAAGAAAACCAAACCTAACTTTTAGAAAGGAGGCTAAAAAAAAAAAAAAATCAGAACAACCACCACAGCACATTCCAGAGAAAGATTATCATTTAAACCAGTCCACAATCAGTTGTGGCAGGCAATGACAATTCATAAGGCAAAGCAGAATGTCACCAGATGCTGCGAGAC
Source organism: Toxostoma redivivum (assembly GCA_013397375.1). Lineage (NCBI taxonomy): Eukaryota > Metazoa > Chordata > Aves > Passeriformes > Mimidae > Toxostoma > Toxostoma redivivum. The sequence goes on from VXBI01014091.1 coordinate 160,493, forward strand.
CTGTCAGACCTGCGAAGCAAACACTCAACTGCAACATTCCAACAGCCCAAGCACAAACCTTGCCTTTCACAGCTTACTTTGGCCAGTATCTGAATTTTAGCACGGATGTTTGGGAACATGGAATGCATTTACAAGAGTCCCTTCTGCACTGCAGTTTCCTGGATATTCACATTCTGGAAATTGCTTAAAAGAATAGAAACAAAAAATCTGCATTTCAAAGATCAAGAGAGAAAAATGTGTTCCAGCATTTCCAAGCCAAATAGAAGATTAAGTTTCTAATGCACTCGTTGGAAAAGAATATTGGGATAACTGCATTAGAAATGTGAAAGAGGATTTAATACTCTAGGTTAAGTTGAAGATTAAGTTTATAGTCAGGGAAGAATCTGTTCATCTTGGAAAGCATACAGAGAGAATGGGAGAAGCATTACACATCCTAGCAGATTTTTTTAGACATTTTAAACCAGATATTAAATCTCAACAGCTACTTAATATTAAAAAACAAAATCAAAGTAACACATCACACAACCAAAACCATCCATCTAAAATCACACTTGATGAGATTGGTCCTTTTGGTTTTGAGCAAATGATTGCTTGTATCAGCCTGTGAACACTTAAAGACAAGTAACTTAGTCCTGAGAGTCTGCTGTCCCTCCTTTAATACATGCTGTGATTACCAGGTTCACAGAGGAGACGTAGACCAGCTTGGAAAGCATCAGTCGTTAATGAGGTAGGTAGTTCCAGCTGAGTCCTTTACTCCTGAGAACAGCCTAAAAGTTTCCACAAAGATGTCAAAAAATGTGCCTGGAAGTCAAAGCGTAAGAGAGAAATTGTTCAATTAGATTTGCTATCCAGGGAAATACCTGCAATAATCTCACTATCATCCATCTTCAGGTGTTGTGGTTGGGTTTTTGTTTTTTATTTCCTGGGTGGATGAAATACTGTTCTGTGCCAAACAAACCCAAATTTACTGCAAGGAAAATGACCTAGCAAGCCGTTAGGGCTTGTTCCTGTTTCTCAGCTGCTGTTAATTCTTTGACACTGGTTTACAGGGCTTTCAGAGAAAGCCAATGAACATGGGCACGCTGCTGTTTCAAACACTGGTTTAATAAGATTGCCATGAACTGTGAATAGAAAGGCGGTCCTGTGAAGTAAAGAGAATGAACAGAGACTCCTGTGAGTCAGCTCTGGGACACACAGGCTGCACCTACAAATTGGGGATTTCCAATTAGCAACACAGGGAACAGACGAGGCTGATGTATAATGAAGTGACTGCAACTGCAGGGCTTAAACACAATTCCCATTAATGAGAGAAAAAAACCTTCTCCCTCTGCACATGAATGAATAAGCGATCTGTATCTTTCAGAAGATGGGGGGAAAAAAAATAACCAAAACCACCAAACCAGTCATTAACTTTTCCTCCTGATTCTGTTTTGCGCAGCACCATTCTTTGTCCCAGGCACAGTTTACACAAAAACGAATTTTCAGGAACTAAATCAAAGTCTAAAGAATCTTTAAAAGACTAAATAACCTTCTCTAGAAAGGAAAAAAAAAAAAAAAAAGCTGGAACATGTTAAGTCATCATCAGCTAAGAAAAATAACATCAAACTCAGTCTTGTCCCTTTTTTCTGACATTCAATGTACATGAAGGCAAACTACTTAGTTTATTTGCTGCTTACTGAAATACACAGGGCCTCTTGGTTCTGTCACATATAAATAGTCCAGGAGAAATTATTTACTTTCCCCTTCCTTCTAGAAAGTACTTAAAAGGAGGGAGAGAGGTGTTTTTCTATACCGCAAGAAAAGTGCTATCCAGAACAGTGGCTGAAACACAGATCCAACAAAGGGTGTCAAATTTAAAACCAACCCTCTTTTATGCAAACAAGTGCATGCACAAGTGCCTACTTTGCCAGTCACAAGGAAGCCAAGATTGAGCTCAGCTGTGGCTCCACGCCACCTCAAGCACCAGAGCAGAGCAGGCTCCTGGCTCCTGCCTGGCTCTCCATGCTCCCTCCTCCTCAAACCCAGGCAGCGAGCACAGGGAAAACTCCCAAGTTAGCAACAGGGCAGAGGAGAGCTGAGCCCCCAAAGCTGGAGAGATAAGGTCAAAAAGAAAGTGGGATTTGCAGCCCATGGAGCAGAAACCCATGCAGAGGGGAGGAGGAGATCAGCAAAGACAGTGAGTGCTGAAAGCTGAAAAAATCCAGAGGGACCTTGCCCCCATGCTGATCAAAGCTCCCATGGCAGAAGACTGAACCGAAGAGATGGGAGGAGTGGGGAGCACATGGAGGATGCTACAAGGCAGAACAAGGACACAGATCAGGGCCCTTGAATTGGCTTGGCAAGGAGGGGCCTTGGGAGTGAGACTAACACAGCAGCACTTGAGGAAAGCAGCAAGATCCAAAAGGCAAAGCCTGAGGAACAAAAACTGGAAGCAATTAAATTACTAAGGAAGAGCAAGCAAGAGAAGAGGACAGGCTGCAGCAGATGAGGCAAGACAACAAAGTGGGGAGAGGAAGGAAGGGGCTGCCAGAAGAAGCTGCACATGCTAGGCCGAGTTCATTCCTCTCCAAGTCTGGAAGGGAACATCATATCATTGTCTCCTCTGTCTGCAAATATCTAAAGGAAAAGGTCCTTCATCTCTCAAGACTGACTCCTATAGAGCACAGTCTACAGTTGCCACCAGACAGTCTGCTTGCTCAACCAGCAGATGCCCATGAAGTAAATGCAGAGGTGAATCTGACTCTTAACATCCATGTGGTTCCCCACTACAAAATTTCTGGCTATTCACTTTACTTGTTCTGAATAGTAAGGAAGTTACACATCCAGAAACTATGCCAAAAGTACTTTAGAAGATTACAGACGTAAGTAACAAACTGCAAGGAAACACCGGCACTTGGTAGTACACAGAGGAATTACTGAGAAGCTGTAAATCTGTCTTAGAGCAGGACTTGAATAACATGAAGTAAATAGGGCATATGGCAATGCTCTGGACCAGTATGAAACAAAATATCGAATACTAACTCATTAAATGAGCACCATCCATTCTGGGCAATGAATCCAGCAGGGATTTTGCAAAAAAGAAAAAGTTATATGATAGTGTAATTAAACACTGTCACAATAAAAACACACAAGGCCAAAATTAAAGCAGATCTTTCTAACTGGCGAGCGCATATTTTTGCAGCATAATGAGGTCTAAATAAGTCTTTTTCTGCATGCATGCAATTCTAGTCATCACTATACCAAAGCAGTGCTGCTCTTAACTAAACTTCAGTCTGCAAACAATGAGTTCAGTTACTTGTACTGAAACAGCACTTAAGATTTCAAAAATTAAGACACATAATGGCACAAGCATGCCTAAGAAAGAATTCCTGGTTTTGTTTCTTTTTTGGGAAGGGGATGGAAGACAACCAGCACATCACACAAATGGAGGTGGAAAAGCAGCATGCATTACTGTGCCTCATCTTCCAGAGCATGCCATGGGAACAGAGAGATGTAATTAATTATTTTCCCAAGATTACACAAGGGTTCTCTGGAAGACAGTTGCAGACCAGAGCATGTAAATCCTTGGCTGAATCCAAGTGTAAGCATAGAGGCACCCACATCTCACATGTTTCTAGACTAGCAGAGCCTTCTGGTGGCCTCAGGTACCATCTGTGCATGACAATAAATAATGTCACTGACTGCAGGGGAATTCATGGCCTTCAGAAAGATTCACTCAACATTTCCTACACAGACTGTACAGACACAGCAGTAGAGAGAGCTATTGCTCAGACTCACAATGGAAAAACCATCTTAAGAACTGAGTTCAGAGAAGAATAAACCACAGACCAAATCCACCTCCACAGAGGCAGCCAAACTTCATTCATAACTTAAGCTTACTAAATAGCAAGAATAGCAGAGCCTTAGCAAACCTGCTAGAATTTAAAAAACTTGCAACACCACAGAAGCAGCATCCCACGGATCCCAGGATAGCAATGACACTTAGCTAATCTGCTATCTTTCAGCGCACACTGTGCGTCCCAAGGCCTTGGGACTCAGGGCCCTACTTGCCTTTTGGAGCAAACTTGCATTGTCCTATTCTCAATTTAATTTTAGGTATCAATTAAGAAAAAAAAAATAAATCAGCCTATAGCCAGTGACAATGCAGCACCTTCTTTTCTCTGCTTTCACAGAGGCAATCCATACCAACCTTAGCTCAGAGCATCATAGTCTAGGAGCTTGAGCCTTTATTTGTAAAATCTCGCAACCTTGAGGACATCACCAGTGAGAGAGGAAGGAAAACACCTAGGCTGGCTCTATTGCTTAATGTTCCAAGATTACTCATTTTGCTTTCCTAAAGAAGAAAAGCATTTTGACTGCTAGGCTCCCAGACCTTTTTCACCACGGACAATGTCAAACTGCCCTGGAATTTCTCCACCAGCTTTTGCACTGGTGTTTGCAAAGCCCTTTAACACTTCCTTGTTATTTCGCTGAACTTTCAGGCCAGAGACAAGTATCCAGGTTTCTGCCTTATTTTGGTCAGGAGCAAACATACACCATAAATAATAGTTACCTCCCTACTGCTTTTCTCAGAGGCACACATTGCTTTTTGCTGCTGTGCTTTGCATATAAAGTAACCAACACTGACCTCCAGGGTGTGCAAGTGCAACTAGGAGCAACTTACCAAAATTTAAAGAAAGTTGTACCACATCTAACAGAAAGTGTTTTCATTGTACTTTTATAACCCAGGCAGCTTCATACCCACTTTCCTATCAAACACTCTCTAACAATTCAAGAAAAGGTGAAGTTTGCACACGTGAAAGCCCACATCTGGGAAACTGGTCTGTACACGATTCTGTCTATATCAGTTACAAATCTAGGACATCACATTGCTCTGTGTGGCCAGGGAAAGGAACAGAAATTCAGCCGAGACTTCTGCTTTGTGAACAGTAATTTCATGTTTAAGCAGAAATGAGTTATACTATCATATTAGTAAAAAAACAAAAAAAAAAGAAAATAAAAAGAAATTTAAATCATTGCTACACAAGGATTGGAAAAAGAAGCAGCCAGTGAGGAAAAACCAAGCAATTGCTACATAGTCCCATATTGTGTGTGCCAGCACTTTCCCTCCACTTCTCCCTCTGCTCTTCCTTCATGCTGAAGGACAGCATCTGTTTCAGCTCAAACCCTGACCACGCACACTGCACAGGGACTCAGGGAAGATATGTTCTGACCTCAGCATGTTTTTCCTCGTAGTCTATCAAACTTAGGGCTGGCACAGACATCCCTGGAATGCACCACATTCTGCAGAGCATTTCCATCTTCTTTCCCTTGCTACTGTAAGAGGAAACAACAGCGCCGCCACTTTAGTCATTAGATCACATTTATCCCTGCTGTAGCCTTGAGGATTTCATTGGATTTTGGATCAATTGGGTTTTGGGCCTGGTTCCCACAATGCTAATGAGTAGTGAGCTCCCATACTCTCTTTTACACATACAACACAGATTAAAGTGATGCTGTTGGGCACAGCTCCAGCTACACCTGCTTCTTCTGTAACCTAGCAAAAAAAGCTAAAGTAAAATACATAAATAAAAATAACCCCCCAAAAAAAAACCTCATGCAACTGTTCATATACATGAAAAATGGCAGCATCAATTCCAGTCTATTGTCCACTCCAAGGGACACCACCAGCAGTGTACTGGTTTGAAAAAGCAAAAGCAGTGAGACCACAAGTCAGTAATACAATTTTAATAGGAAAAAAAATAGAATACATGCAATAATACAAAACAAGACCACTGACAGAGTCAGAATACAACCTGAAACCCTGGCAATCAGGGTGTTGGTGCAGTCCAATTAAATGGTGGCTGCAGTCCTCCTGGATGACAGATGTGGTTCTGTTGAAACAGTGCTCCTGTAGAAGGTGCAGTTTTCCTCCGAAGGTCCAGCGATGATGTGGAAAAGCCTGGTTTTCTCCTCTGGAATCCAGGGGAAAAGGCTGCTTTGGTGTTTTAAATCTTGTTTTTTATTTAGGTAGGAAAGGCATGGCTCCTCCCCGTGGCTGAATCATCTTCCAATGGGATGATGTAATCTTATCAGTCAAGCAGTGGGGGTTAATGGCCCATTAACAGTAGATATCTCCCATAGAGATAAGGATCAGCCCTTCTCTTGTTTCAACAGATGGTAATAGAATACATTTTGAATTGTAAACCAGGACAAGCAGACAAAATAAAAATGAGCTTCTAGGATGCCAAAGAGAAACAGAGATTTCAGTTTCAGAAGTATGCAAGCTATCATGGAGTCTTGTTTTTCAAGAAGCTTAGACTTCGGTCCCCAGCTATTTATACAGCTCAAAACCTTCAGAGTGATTAGGTGGCTTGGAGGTGTTCATGGGCTGGACCACATGGACATGGCATAACCAAAATCAATTAAAAAATTTTTAAAAAGGTAAAAAAAATAGATTCCAGTTTTCAGTGGCTTAAAAAAAACATGAAAAAGAGAATGAGTGACAACTGCCACTGATACTGATTTTCAACAGGACACATACCACACCACAGTGAAAGCACTGAGGCTTTACCCAAAGTACAAGCCTGACATCAAAGTTCCTGTCTGTCCTTCCCCATTTATATCATATGGAAAGGCACGTAAATTCACAAGCTTCTTTCAGGTTTTAAAACTCAAGGAGATGGATCAAACCAACAAGAGATTCTAATTACCTCATTTCAGTAGCATATGCCAACATTCCCCAAAATTGCAATAAATTGTGGTGATAAAACCTACAATTTCCTCCAGACTAACTCATTCCTTACTCCTGAAGGCAACTGGGACTGCAGCCCACATATTCACTGGATAGCTGAAGATAAGAGCAAGTGACAATAAAGAACAAAAATATCTCTGCACCAAGAATTTACATAACTAGTTCCAGTTACTGCTAATTAGACCAATTCCCTTAATTCCTCCATTACATCTTCCTGCATTTTTCAGTTAGTTCTAGTAAGAAGATGTATAATAAGTTACTATTAAATAGAAACCTACTTGATCACATTACAATTATTTAAAAGTATAGATCAGTGCACTACTACTTTATTCTAATTAAAACCTTGCAATTAGTAATCTGGTAGACTACTACTTCACTGTGCCAAATCTGTCCACCAATTTTGGAGCTTCTGAAATATTTAAAGCATTTTCCCCCCATCCTTTTGCCATCCAAGACAACCTACACAAGTCAGACAAATGTGAATTACAAGGAAAAATTGCGTAATTAATCTTACTTCATTTTTTCTTTCTTTTTTTCTTCTATAGCAAGGATTTACATTTTTTTAAATACAGAATATATTTTAATAGAGAAATTGTCTTGAGTTCTTCCTACTTCATATCATGTAATATGTCAACAGCACAACTCTCAGAGGCACACTTCCCTCTCAGCCACTGGGACCAAGCCAGCTCCACTCTGGGCATCCCACAGCTAACCCTCACAGAGCAAGTTGTTGCAAGTGTGTTCTACACAGTCAGTCACTTGAGAAGAGAGCAGCTGAGCAGCTTACACCACCATGAGAGCCCCTTTTCAAACAGAAAGCAGCTATGTACATGCAGGGCTTGATTTGCCATGTGCAGAAATCGTTCACAGCACTTGAAGAGGCAGCTGCCAAAAAGCAAATGCCAACTGGCAGCGTGGAGGAGCTCACTCTGAAGCCATCCCACGTGCACAGGCTCTCCAACACAGCTTCTGCAGCCTCTCCTGAAAAGGCTGGAAAACAAGAGGCTTTCCCCTTGTGTAAGAAAAGGATGTTCCCTTTTGTGGGGGCAGAGCGAGAGTGTCTGGGAAAAGTACAAAGCAAAGGAGGGGAGAAAGGAGCTGTAAGAAGAAAGGAGTAAGAGAAACAAGGAACAAGATGATGGAACAAGACAGAAGATGTTTTTTATATTGATAACCTCCTGCCCCATGTTGTGGGCATCAGTCTCTCCCAAGTAACAAGCAACAGGACAAGAGGAAATGGCCTCAAGATGTGCCAGGGAAGCTTTAAATTGGATATTAGGAACATTTTCTTGAAAGGGTTGTAAACAACAGACTGCCCAAGGAAGCACTGGAGTCACCATCACTGAAGGTATTTAAAAGATGTGTAGATGTGGCATTCAGGGACACGGTTTAGTAGCCAGCTTGGCAGTACTGAGGTAATGCTTGGACTTAATAATCTCAGAGGTCTTTTCCAACCTTAACAATTCTATTATACTATCCATCAAGGAAAACAGAGACAAATAAAAGGATCAAAGGAAACAAAAACACTAACAAGTCCTCAGATATTCTGCTCCTTTCTCTCTTAACCCTCCTTCCACCTTCTCCTGTCTTCCCTCTCCAGTAGCACAAGAAAAATGACACCACTTTCAGGATAAAAAACGGCTGAAACGAAGTGAATGAGTCGGACATTTCAAGGCAGCTGCAAAACGCACTGGAATGGAGCAGGAGTAGGCAGCAGTACCTGCGGATGGCCCAGATGGCTCTGCTGGGCACGGCCAGGGCCCCGCTGGGCTGCTCCTGGGGCGATGCCGGGTGGCAGGAGCTCCAGGCGCCGCGGTGAGCAACGCGCTGCTTCCCGTTCTCCCGGCCAGACAGCGGCACCCGCGGAGAGCCACACGGGGAGGGCACCGGCGGCCGGGCAGGCCTCTGGTGGATGCCGCCGTTTCTCCTGAGAAGAGGGAGGAAAAGAAGGGAAAGGGGAAAGAAAAGGGTTGAAAGACTTTTATTCTTCACGCTCTTACTTATCAAAAGGTTGAGCACTATGAAATCGGCACAGCACGGGATCAAACAACAGTAGACAGCATTTCTTTAATCCAAAACAAAGCCTCTGTGTGTTGGGAGGACAGCAGTCATTAGCTCCTAACTAGATCTAGAGACTTGACAGCAATAGAAGATGACCACTCCTGTATCAAGCTCTTCTCTGGACCTCTGTTAAGATGGGAATCACTGTGGTGTCACTCCTAATTTTTTGCTCCAGAAAACAAATAATGTTCCACCACTTTTAAACAGAAAACAAATCTGTACAGGTTGGAAGAAGGAGCAGATAAGTTTTCAGCAGCACATAGAAGGCTGATTGTTTTCTGCTGCCCCTTAAAGTCAAATGCAGTCATAAAATCTTGAGCATCATGAACAGAGAGGTAATTGCACAATACATGCAATGAGAGGAGATACGAAAATACAGCACATCTGGATGGAAGAGCTTCATTCCTACAAGCTAAATAGTGCCACATCTGGGCAACTGGCCGCCACTGAAACAAAAAGGCAGCTTGAAGAGGCCCCCTGGAATGTGGGCTGTGGGAAGGGGGAGACTGAGGAAAGGAGGGAGGAAGAAGGCACAGATTTTCCTCCAGTTAATTAACAGTTGTGTTCCCTTTAGCCAGGCAGCTCCTGAAACATGCCTATCAGGGTGTAAATGCAAGTGTTAACGAGCAAGCTGGCTGTCAGTCCCCAGAAATCTCCCTGGCTACTTGCCCACCAGTCACACCATTAAGAACTACTTATCCAGTGAAAAGAGGAGGAATCCCCTGCCGATCCATTGTACCTGCCTGCTGATTGCTACTGCTGCCAGAGGGCAGGTCTGAAAAGTGGTCTGTCCCCATTAGAGCCTAGGGCAAGGGCCACAAAGGAAGGGAAGCCAGGATGCTCCTGAGAGTTCCCCTTCTCCTCCCTGCAGTTGCTGCTCTTGCTTTGTGCCAGTTCTGTTCATTTAATTCACTGCAGAAACACAAATTCAGTGTCCTTTTTATAACCCAGATACACACAAGCTCGTGCAGGGTGTGACAGGTTTCAGAGCTGCTGGTGTAGCACTAGTGGAAACACAAGAAATGATATGAGGAGTGAGACCTCCCATTCTCAGTAACAGTGAGCTCTTAGATTCACTCACAGATCTGTACCAGGATGTTTTGGGAGAGAAACAGATAAAAAACAGCTTCTAAAATAACAAGACTTCTGACTTTGAATGGAGATGGAAAATAGCATCGTTATTTGTGACACTAAGTGGGTGAGGGGTACAAACTTCAAAGTATTTAATTTTTCTCCAGTGACTTCTGAAAGCTGCTAATTATTCCAACCAGAACTGGATGGGTATTTTCCCCCTTTTTCCATTCTGAAAGGATAGAAAAATATCAAACCTGGTTTTATTACTAAATATCATACAATATTTCTAAACTCATGGCATTGTGACTGAATAATCAAGCAGACATTGTGAATGGAAGGAGTCAAGCCAGAGAAATTTTAGGATGTTGATGCTTCAGTCAGAACTCCCATACTAAAAATAAATGTTAGTCTTGCCAGGGTGAATTCAGCATTTTAGGGATCAGTTCTTCACATCTGGTCAATTCACCCAATAAAAGTTATCAGGCAGCAAGAGAGTAATAAAAAATTTAAAAATAAAAAAAAAAGTTTTAAAAAAACCACACGAAGTCATGGGCCCCTCCAAATCTGTCAAATGTGTACCATCTAATTCAGCAGGGCATCTCCCCCAGTGCTGTATATCATAATAGTAAATATCCAGACTAACAGACAAAAACATCCAAAAAGCACTGTGAGCATAACAAGTTACTTACAATTTGAGTCCATTGTAGGAGAGGGAAAAGAAGTCATAAACCAAGCACACACCAAACACAGTGACTCCAGTTTCTTTCACCAGCATTGCACATGTCCCAAGGAATAAACTAAGCAGCAAAAAGAATGGAGAGGCAGTGGGAGGGAAATGTTCCCCAACATAAAGCTGATCCACACTCCTGAAAAACAGAATTTACATAAAATATCTTAACTTCTCTGTTATTTTCATGTTTACTACAGTCACACAAATACAGAGACACTCCTTCTTAATGCCTTAAGATGGCTGACATGAACATCTTAAGAAATGAACAATCTAAAATGAGGAAAGGCCACAGGACAGGAAGGGAAGATGCAAATATGGAGCTGCTCAAATTCTTGGTACACAAGAGGTGAAACAAAGACAAGCAGAAAAACAAAGTAGACTTGAAACAGTCAGAGGAAGGCAGCGTAAGTACAGAGAGGGCAGAAAAACACCTACTTTCTGTCATGCTTAATTCTCCTTATGGGACAAAAAGCACTAGGCAAGCAAAAATTCCTCCATCCCACCCACACTCCCCTGAGTCAGAGATGTGTCCTAATCATTAACAGACAGGGCAATGAGCCCCTATCACAGGGGAGAAGGTAGGAAAGAACTGAAATCAAACAGGCAGATTCCTGTGGGTCACTATGTTTCACACCTTTGAAACCTTCTGAAGAAAACAGCATCGTGGATTTGTAGCAGACAGCCCCAGAGAGACATAAGCAGTTTTTCCCTGTGGCTGTGATGACATGGTGCTATTTCCAAATGCAAACAATGTTATTTCAAACTGCAAATAATGCAAAAGGTGCAGAAACCCCATCCAAATAAGCTATTTCTGTATCTATGCTTGTTCAGTTACAGTTTTAGAACACAGAGCAGCAAGCAGTGCCAAGTTTTCATCTGAAGAGGATGACTAATGGGTCTAGACACACTCCTTAACTCTCTCAAACCAGGTGTTCTAGTGTCCCACAGTCACAGCACACATTTGACAGGCATGTGTCTGTCTGGTCTTCGCTCTACATACAGACAATTTGCCTTCCACTCAAAACATTTATTTGCAATTTTTACAAACATATAACTCCTCTGGTGTATGGTCAGCTGTAATGTCAGTGGAAGAGGGATTGTCACTGTTGACTTCTGGTTTTGTGGATTTTTGTTCTCCTAAGCATCACCATGGCTGCAAGCAGGGGCCACCTTCCATACAGCAGAGCTGTTGGAAGCACCTCTGCCAACCACCATCAAACCCTCCTCAGACTAAAGGATCTCATTAAGTTATCACGTACCTATTATAGGAGAGAAAAGCCAACAGAAAGAGTAGACAGGCAAGGACATCTGCTCTGCCTACTATACCTGTTACCTGAAAGGAAAGGAGACACACAGGTGTAAAAACACATCCAGAAATGTAAAAATACTCGGTGACTGCCTCAACAATCCATGCTCACTGCTACTATTTTAAGCTTTTGATCTTTCAGTGGTATCCTCCCTCAGCATACCAAAATGTTACTTGGATAGTGTAGGAGATGCAGTTTTGTCTGCTGCATTTCTAGCTTGGCAAAACAAATGAGTAAGCCAACAGTAAAGTCATTCTTTACTTCATAAAGTATTAATAAAGTTACATAGAAAATGCAAGTTTTAAAAATATTTTAATTTTGTATAATAAGGTTTAGATGAGAAATGCATCCAACTCCCAGTATTTATATTTGTTAAAGAAAATTGCTTACTATATAAGTAATATTTAAATTAACTTTACCACCAAAAAGGGATAGTGTTACAGAATTTGTTCCTCCTGAACAATNGGGGAGGCAGCGGCACCCGCATGGTGCGCGGCGGGCAGCGGGACCGCCGCCGGCCACTCGCGCTCTGCCGAGCTGCAGCCCGCCCGGCTGCAAATAAACAGCGGCCGCCTCCCCGCGCCATCCCTTCTCCTCCTCTTCCTCCTCCTCCCCCCGCGCGCCCCCTCCCGCACGCATGCTCCTTGCCGCGCTGTCACACCGCCGCCACCTCCTCAGCCCGTCGGCGCCGAGAGCTCTACCCGCGGAGAGCTCTGCCCGCGCAGGGCTCGGCCGCACAGTGGGGACGGGGACGCGCCCCGGCACGGCAGCACCCACGCGAGCCGTGCCGCCCGCGGGCGGGGAGCGCATCCCGCTGTGGCGGTCGGGTCGCCGCTGTCCATACTCTCCCAGGAGACGGGTGCAGGGCTGTCCTGCAGCCTGGTGCCAGCGCCTCCTCCGAGCCCCGCGGGCAGCCCCCTCCGCAGCTCCCCTGAGGACCGTGCTCACCTGGCCAGCGGCAGCATCCCAGCCGGCTTCACGGTACCCACGCTACTCCACAGCATCCACAGCGTGCATGTTGATCCGGTATCGATGCTGCTGCACCGCATCCACGCTGCTCCACGGCATCAGTGCTGGCCCACGTCTTCTGCGCTGCAGTGTCGGCTGTTTTCTCTACTCTAGTCCATTTCCTGTCTTTATTCCGAAATAATTTGAGAGCTGCAATGTATCCCAACCCTCCCACAGATGACCATTCTCGTGTTAGTGATAAGCCTCAATAACTTAAGGAAAGGCCATGATCAGATGACCTATTCATCCATATATGAAAACTACATAGTCATAGATCTTTCAAAAACCAGAAAAACAAGGACCCTATTAATGGGGTTTTACCCTTTAAAGAAAACCTTCCTCTTATAACCAAACAAAGCAGTAACACTGCTTGGCAAAGAGGCTTTGATTCAATTATGTGAATGAACATACTGGACACGCTTTGAATTTGTTCTTGAGAAAAGATACACTGAGCAGGGCTCACCAGCAACTTGTGCAGTTCCAAGCTGCTCCCTGTGTGTGCGTGTGAGCGTGCCTGCTCCTGTGTGGGAAAAAGAGGGGAGCGGAAGCCCTGGAAAGTTCATGTAGGCTCTCCAGAGCAAGCCCACTCCAGGAATGCTTTTTCCCCCAGCGTATTTGGCACTTCGAGTGATCTGGTATTTTCCAAGTTCAACAGAACAGGCTTTTCAGATGCACTTTTGTTATAGCTAAAAATAACACTTAACTCTGACTCGGTCAGTGTGTTTATATCCGGGACAGAAGGAAACTCCACCACAATCAGAGCCATTAATTCAAACTTTCTCTTTAAGGAACTGATGGCATTTACGCAGTTGGCTGCATGGAGTTTTCATCTGCAGTGGGAGACCACTCATGAAAGTGTGTTGGTCTTCATTTTCACCAAAGTTTCAAAGCCTAGGCATGCAACGCTAGACTCCAAAGTCAATGCATGGGCACAGGAAGAGAAACAGCCTAGTATCCAGAGGCACTCAAGTACGAGAGCCACAAGGACCCAGCAGCTCTGGAAACAACCTCACTATTGTACATGTGCCTAAGAGGTGGAATCAGGCCTTTTTGTTGATGTAAATTAAAATAGCGTTTGCGGAGGGGGGGTGGTAGATAGGAATGGATTGTAATGTTGATGAAAGCAAAAACAATGGGTAAGGTTTAGAGGTTGAAATTGCCTTACAGTAGACTGCAGGTAATATTTGAAATTCTAAATTACTCAGCTGAACAAAATCTGCAATCCCTTAGCAGGCTGCACCTCCCAACAAGACCCCTGTACCTCTGGTCCATCACCTCCATGGATCAGTCTGCATAGCCTTTCTCATCAGTCTTACAGCCTTCTGTCCTTCTCCATCATCACAGGTTGGGGGCAGTCTGCTGACAGCCTGCTCCTGCCACAAAACAGCAAAACAGGGCCCAGGGCTGCCATCAGCTAGCTTGGCACAGGGGCAGGGACAGGTCTCTCCATTCATTATCCAGGACTGTGGGACATGTCCCTGCTGTGTCACAAGTCCTGCTGCCCACTCCTTCAGCTTAACTCATTCTTTACAAAAAACTTATCAAAAATGCAGAGTTCTAAACCAGTAAATGATGAAGAGGTGATAGAAAATAATTTTCCCATCAAGGAATTTCCAGACAATATCTTCTGACAGTATCATACACAGCCATCTAACATCACATAGTACAACTGACACACCCTCTGGAATAAATAACATTGCTTCTCATACAGATATACAATATCCTGCTCTCTTCCATAACCCACCACGCTTGATTAACACTGGAAAGAGAGAGATAGCAGTCCTGACCCACTTAGGACTCCTTC
>VXBI01014091.1:185543-207624 GCA_013397375.1 Toxostoma redivivum
GGGGACGGGGACGCGCCCCGGCACGGCAGCACCCACGCGAGCCGTGCCGCCCGCGGGCGGGGAGCGCATCCCGCTGTGGCGGTCGGGTCGCCGCTGTCCATACTCTCCCAGGAGACGGGTGCAGGGCTGTCCTGCAGCCTGGTGCCAGCGCCTCCTCCGAGCCCCGCGGGCAGCCCCCTCCGCAGCTCCCCTGAGGACCGTGCTCACCTGGCCAGCGGCAGCATCCCAGCCGGCTTCACGGTACCCACGCTACTCCACAGCATCCACAGCGTGCATGTTGATCCGGTATCGATGCTGCTGCACCGCATCCACGCTGCTCCACGGCATCAGTGCTGGCCCACGTCTTCTGCGCTGCAGTGTCGGCTGTTTTCTCTACTCTAGTCCATTTCCTGTCTTTATTCCGAAATAATTTGAGAGCTGCAATGTATCCCAACCCTCCCACAGATGACCATTCTCGTGTTAGTGATAAGCCTCAATAACTTAAGGAAAGGCCATGATCAGATGACCTATTCATCCATATATGAAAACTACATAGTCATAGATCTTTCAAAAACCAGAAAAACAAGGACCCTATTAATGGGGTTTTACCCTTTAAAGAAAACCTTCCTCTTATAACCAAACAAAGCAGTAACACTGCTTGGCAAAGAGGCTTTGATTCAATTATGTGAATGAACATACTGGACACGCTTTGAATTTGTTCTTGAGAAAAGATACACTGAGCAGGGCTCACCAGCAACTTGTGCAGTTCCAAGCTGCTCCCTGTGTGTGCGTGTGAGCGTGCCTGCTCCTGTGTGGGAAAAAGAGGGGAGCGGAAGCCCTGGAAAGTTCATGTAGGCTCTCCAGAGCAAGCCCACTCCAGGAATGCTTTTTCCCCCAGCGTATTTGGCACTTCGAGTGATCTGGTATTTTCCAAGTTCAACAGAACAGGCTTTTCAGATGCACTTTTGTTATAGCTAAAAATAACACTTAACTCTGACTCGGTCAGTGTGTTTATATCCGGGACAGAAGGAAACTCCACCACAATCAGAGCCATTAATTCAAACTTTCTCTTTAAGGAACTGATGGCATTTACGCAGTTGGCTGCATGGAGTTTTCATCTGCAGTGGGAGACCACTCATGAAAGTGTGTTGGTCTTCATTTTCACCAAAGTTTCAAAGCCTAGGCATGCAACGCTAGACTCCAAAGTCAATGCATGGGCACAGGAAGAGAAACAGCCTAGTATCCAGAGGCACTCAAGTACGAGAGCCACAAGGACCCAGCAGCTCTGGAAACAACCTCACTATTGTACATGTGCCTAAGAGGTGGAATCAGGCCTTTTTGTTGATGTAAATTAAAATAGCGTTTGCGGAGGGGGGGTGGTAGATAGGAATGGATTGTAATGTTGATGAAAGCAAAAACAATGGGTAAGGTTTAGAGGTTGAAATTGCCTTACAGTAGACTGCAGGTAATATTTGAAATTCTAAATTACTCAGCTGAACAAAATCTGCAATCCCTTAGCAGGCTGCACCTCCCAACAAGACCCCTGTACCTCTGGTCCATCACCTCCATGGATCAGTCTGCATAGCCTTTCTCATCAGTCTTACAGCCTTCTGTCCTTCTCCATCATCACAGGTTGGGGGCAGTCTGCTGACAGCCTGCTCCTGCCACAAAACAGCAAAACAGGGCCCAGGGCTGCCATCAGCTAGCTTGGCACAGGGGCAGGGACAGGTCTCTCCATTCATTATCCAGGACTGTGGGACATGTCCCTGCTGTGTCACAAGTCCTGCTGCCCACTCCTTCAGCTTAACTCATTCTTTACAAAAAACTTATCAAAAATGCAGAGTTCTAAACCAGTAAATGATGAAGAGGTGATAGAAAATAATTTTCCCATCAAGGAATTTCCAGACAATATCTTCTGACAGTATCATACACAGCCATCTAACATCACATAGTACAACTGACACACCCTCTGGAATAAATAACATTGCTTCTCATACAGATATACAATATCCTGCTCTCTTCCATAACCCACCACGCTTGATTAACACTGGAAAGAGAGAGATAGCAGTCCTGACCCACTTAGGACTCCTTCCCCTCACACTCTTTAGGAGGGCACCTACACAGGCCATTGGCTTTCATCTGGCACAGACCTGGACTTTGCAACAGAGAAAAATCTCAATTTATTTTTAAATTGTTTCTTATGTGCTTATTGAAATGTTACGCATAACGTGTAGTTAACGCTAATTTGCCAAGTCCTTCTATGACAAGAAAATCTATTCTCACTTCTCCAAGACAGACCAGTTCTTTCCTTTCTTCCCTCAAGCAAACATCTGAAAGAGACAAAGCAATGCTCCAGCCAGCCATTCAGGAAAACCTCACATTCTTCACACCAAGATCCACTGAAATACAAACACATCATCTTCTACTTTCTCCACAAAGGGAAACGCTACCTTGTCATGCAGCAGTCACCATCACAGATTGAATTTGAGATGTTGTCTGTTACAGTAGTCCTGTCCACCTATAAAGAAACTAATAGCAAAAATAACTCAGAGAGCAGAAGAACAAATACAGAACACTGCTGTAAGATCTGTACATATATATGCAGGCATAGACACAGAGAGAAAGGAAAGAGAGAAAGAAGAGAATACAGGGATGGAATGATTTGCTCTGAAGTTGCTTTACCACTTCCAAAAATATGTTATCTAATAAGTATTTCCTTCTTCTGCAAGCCTTGGTTCTTTCCCTATCTAAAGCAGCCTTGTCATTGCTTCTGAAACGTGAAGCCAAATTGCTTGCTTCTCAGAAAAGCCGAGCTGAGTTCTGGAATTGTGTGTAGTTTAACTACTCCAGCTATTTGCCTGCTTCCTTGCGTTTGAATCACAATTTTTGTGCCAGCTATATAATTAACAAATGGCTATTAAAGCTAGAGACCTTGAAACTAATTATGTGCAACGCTCAAAAAATCCTTGCTCTGCTAATTGAGGAGAGCTCGTTACTTCTAAAGCAGGAAAGTTTTGCCTCCACTTGGAGTAAAACATACGGCATCCAATGCAAGGCAGGAGACACATTTGAGCAGATACACTTCAAAGGCTTGAGCACTGATTGATCTACTATTATCTGACAATTGCAACTGCTCAAAGGCAGAGAAAAACTGAAAATGTTTTGAGTTTCAAGCTTAAACGCAGAGTTCTGAAGAGTTTAGCTTCGAATTGACTGATTAAAGTATAAGAATGCAGTAAATACAATTTAAAAGTTAAATTACCATATGGTCATAGCTAGAGGTAAACTTCAAAAGTAGCACATGTAAATAGTTTCTTGCTGTCTGAGCAAATAATTTTAAATTTAAACAAAGTCATTTGGTAACTGGTCCAATTGATTTCTGCTTGTAGTCAGTTACTGGAATTCATTTCAGTTGCCCCAGGATGAAATTCTGTATCTGCCATGCATGGAATCTTCAGTGGATACAGATTATGTTCATATGGTTAAAAACGAACCAAGTTTGGCATCTTGAATCCAGAGTGCTGCCTGTGCTGGAAAAGCTTTGGAGAGAGAGAGAGCAATCCATGTGGGCCTGAACTCCTCCAAGGAATTCAGTGCAGGTATAATTCTGTTTAGTCAAGTAGGATTTGTATTTTGGAGTTACTGGGAGCACTGCAGCAGCAAAAGGCTGTACTGACATTTACTGGGAAAATCCTAATTATGATCCTTTTTCCTTGTTACCAAATTGCTTCTAAGCCTGTTCAGGTGACAGAGTTACTTTTTGGTGAATTCAGCCTAAAGCCCATTGAAAGTTCCTGCGTTTTTGCTTTCACTTTCAGCTGTGGCCAGGAGCCAGAATAAGCAGGAGAGGAAAACTTAGTACCTTGGTCCTGTGATCCTTTGAAGACAAAGAAATCCAATATCCTCAGGATGACCTATCCTTTTCAAAAGGGATATAGTATTTCAACTTCAGCCCACAACCCCCTAATAAGCCTTCACACCATGGCAGTCACAGACTGTGCTAAATATTAGCCCTGAAAATTCCAACCCTTCCATATTTGCCAAGTGATATCAACAAGAAGATACCACATGGTAAGCACCGCTTGGTGGATCCTCATTTCCCACCCCTGACACAGATGGCAAGTGACAGAGAATCCTCTGTGACCCATTTTCACATCCACTTTTCACCTCTTTCATATGCTTGTGCAAAATGAGAGATTTCAAGCTCAGAAAAAGCTTGCTAGAGTTGTTATTGGATTAGAGGGAATCTCTTTTTCAGCTCATACAACAAATGAACTTTCTGGCTTTGAAGAGACCTGAGTTAAGCCTTAGTCTATGGGCAGGACTGTTCAGAGTCTTTGAGCACTGACAGCAGAGGGAACATCCATGATTTCACACTCTACCAGCAAATGGTAGAATGACTTGGGTTATGCAATCTCAGTTTAAAGGTCAGGGACAATACAAGGGTGGGACAAGCCCCAGTAATGACAATAATTGGATTCTTCATCTACTGAGAGTAGGCAGGGTATGGCATAGGCAGATGAGATTGCCCATTCCAGCGGGTTCACTGAGATCAGTACTTTCCGTTTTTGTGTGCATGATTTGTGTGCTCAGAACCCCATGAAGGAATGGGGAGTAGAGGAGCAAAAGCATTTTTCTTTACTGAGCATGGATCTGCACTTTTCCTCTGCTGGAAGCATTGAAGAAGTTCCCCAAAGCCAAAGAAAGTCCTCAGCCTTGCCCTTGCCTGACAGATCTTTTTTATTGCAGCAGAGAAAGGGAAAAGGCAATAGGGCTTGAATCATAAGAGTTATCACTTGTAACAGTCACCTATTTATTACTGATTAACTACAAGACAGTTTAAGCTAAATTTTTATGCATTTCATGGAAATCAGTTAATGACTCCGAACCAAAAAAAAATTAAAAAGAGAAAACCCAACCTAAGTTAGGCCCACTTCTGGAGAAGCAAATGAGGGATTCTTAAATGACCCAACATTTTTTTCACTTACATCGCATAGCACTGGATGTCATTTTCACTTTTCCTGGAACACTGTTTCCAAGTACAAGCCTGATGTGTGTGAGGCTTTTTAAAGAAAATCCTGGTAGAGAGAATTTGTTTTAAAAGGATAATTTTCCCAATAAATGGACATTAGTAACTCAGACACCTTATGCTCCCCACGAGGCTATGCAAAGACACACATATATTGTCATGTGGCTGTAAAGTTGGATGCTGAGCTGCTGAGGTCAAGTGCAGGGTAAGAAACTCTGATCAATATTTAGTGGCTGAGATTCATATTGCTCCTATAGAGAGACATTGGATTTAGAAGATTAATGTGATTTTGGTGAGATAAAGGAGGCATTTTCAACTTGGACTGTACTGAAACAGTTAATTCGACCCTGTACTCAGTCTTCAGAGTTGGCTGTAAGTTCCCCCATGCAATAGTCAAAATAAATGTCAAAATGAAAACACAGGTTAAAGACCTCAAGTCTGTTCCCTATTCAGATTTCAGTTGGTTTCTGAGCTGGAATGCAAAAGTGTTCTCTCCTAAAAGTGATTTATACAAAAGATCTTCTGGCATCCCTACATTTGATTGAATTGCATTCACTGCAAAAGGTCTAATAAAATCAGACTGTTGGATAAAATCAGGAAATCTCTACATTTATTCTCTGATTACTGAGAAAGCTCAATCTCATTATGGTGAAGTAGAAGCCAGTGGTTGCAATTACCTTTATTTTCATCCATTTTTTAATATTTAGGTTTAGGATAGAAAAATTACAAATTAATAAATCTGCACAAGTCCAGTCAAGACTCTCCGTAATAATATTCATATCTATATTATTAGCAACACCTGGAATAAATTTTAGCACAAATATTAAAATCTATATTGTAGAATAAGCCACATGGAGTCACTAATTCGAGGAGAGTGAAAGTTTCCATAAAAGCTACTGTGAAAGGAATATGACAATATCTTTCTTCAGGTGACTTCTTTGGATTTTATTTTTGCAAGCAGCTACAGTTTTATTTTGCAATAAAATAACTTCAAATAAGCTTAACTTTCTAGTGTTTATGTTGAACAAACACTCCAGATAAAACAATGCATCAATCATTCACTCTGGGCTCTGCTTCTCTTACACTGAGGTGTCCTGAACAGCTCTGGCTGTGTTAAAGCAAAGGTAAGTCCAAGCACAGTCACAACAACCTAAGCTGGCTGGGGAGCTATCCCACCAGTTAGCTTTTGTCTGGTTCTGTCCCTGCTGTTTTCCCCAAGAAAATTGAGAAATTATCAGCCAGCCAATAAATCAGTTAAAAGTCAAAGCAGTAAAACCCTGTACAGCTTCTCAGAAGAAACTATTTGAAAGCCTGATTGAGGAAGGCAGCATCAGGAAGAAGCAGGATGGAGAAGGAGGCAGTTAGGAACGTTTGGAGTAGCTTTTCTGTGCTCCCTTTTCCTCTTAATTATTTCCACAGACCATGAATCTAAGTGACCCTCAAACTGGTGGTAGGATAAAAGGATCACTCCCCAGTGATCCCTGCTCTTCAGCACTGATCTGCACTCTTGCAAGTCTCCTGCAGACAGGTAAAATATGTTGAAATACTCAAGGAATTTTTAATAAAAATATTAAGCCCATTCCGAACAGAGGTGGTTATTTAGATGTGGAAGGACCAGAAGAAGTGCTGTGAGAATGGTAGGTGCAGATGACACCTGGGGCATCAAAATGCCAGCACATCTATTTGCAGCTTATCAGGATCCCCCTAAACTGCAAAACAGAGTGAAACAGAGGACAGATTACAGAGCAAAGCCCTAAAGATGTGATGAGAGGCAGAAAAGAACAGCCTTAGAGCCATACAACACCCAGATAAGAAGAGAAAAACAAATCCTGTTCCATGGATGGAACAGGATGAAGAACACATGAGGGTGTGAGAGCATGTCCAAATCCTGTTTTGTTTTGGCTAAAATCATCTTTCCCTCTTCCATTAGCTCACATTGAGATTTGTTACATAGTTAATGCACAGTTCTGGGGCTAGAAGTATGGCAATGAAAAGAATTATGAGCCATATGCTCTAACAATACTTACACTCCTTTTATCTGAGTGAATGCAAAGTCTTGGCTCTCTTGAAATGCTCTAGTGGGACACGTGTGTGACTTTCCCCAGTTTTACCTAAGCGCACACTTATGAGCTCAGGGTTTCCAGCTCCTCCTGCTAATGGGGACTGAAGAACTCCCTCCTTTCAGTCTCTCCAAGGAGATGAGTCTCACTTGCTTTCTTATGCCCACTCACACTCCCTTCAATGTTGTACATAATTTCTTCTGTCTGATTCCACTCCAGCTTTCTTCTCAGTCAGTAGAACTTCTAACCTTTGCATTTCTATTGCTAAACATTTCAAAAAACAAGGTACTGAGCTTTGCCTAGTTTAGAGCTTACAGAATTTCCCATGGCTTCAGCCCAAAGCCATCTGTAGTTCAGCTGAAACACTCTTAGGATCCCTCAATTGGAGTCTGGAAGCTTTCTGGACAGCATTTGGAGCCTGGAAGGCACAGAAACCAAAACAAGTCACAGTTTGGGAACAAATCTAGCAAATTCAGTGTTACTGAACCTTCTTGGCAACATGTCTCTGAAGAGTTTTCTGTCACCTCTAGCACATTACATCTGCCCCTTCCTTCCATTCTTGGGACATCACATCAAATTCAGGGGCCCATCTCAGGTTCATCTGACCTCCCTGACACACCCTAGGTCCTTCTTAGTTTTTCCTATGCTGTGCCATGCATCTCTAGAAGCCTCTGGACAGTGCATATCTTAATTACTGCCAAGTTCATGCCACAGCTCTGTTCCTCGGGCACTAGGCAACCTTTCCTTTTGTAGATTAGAGGTCAGGTACACTGAGACAGAGCTTCTCTGGAAGCTTCAGGAATAACGAGTGATTCTCTGCAAGACCAAGGATTTTTGTGACTCTCATCAATATCACCTTCTCAGGGTAAAAAGGCCTACACTATCCAGTATAAACAAAAAAGATAATAATATCAAACAAACCATTCTACCACGCTACACTTCTATACTCTTAGTCCTTCCTCGGGAAAAGACAGAGAGAAAGAAATTAATTACCTGAGAGCCAGTTTCATTTGTATCACTGCTACTTAAACAGATCTATTGGCAAAAAGGGTAAAAACACACAAAAATGAATACTTTTATAAGGAAAAGGACTGGAGAGGAGCCTAAAGGAAAACTCAGGCACAGCCTAACTTCAAAGAAGTGCTGCAGAGATCCATGCTTTGTAATTTTGGCCTGCTTCTTGTTATCTCTGTACTTACATAGATTGACAATTGTGAAGAAGAGAAAAATCGTAAAGATGGGGGTTCGTCTTTTTTTGGCATGAGGCTGGCATCTGCTACGGGAAATTAATCTGTGCTAAGCTGCAGTAAGCTGAGCTGCTGAGTTTGAATTTGTGTCACTGAGACCACTTATACTCATCACTGGTCTACAAACTCTTATTAGTCAGACCTGACAGTGGGTGACATCTTGATGACAGGAATAGCCTATGGATTACAGTCTATTCACTAACAGTTTATAACAATGATTTTAAATGAGCCATTTTCCCAAAGACCAAAACATTTTGGGGAGATAAATAAAGCAATGCAGGGGGAACTTTTTTTTTTAAGGGATTAGAAAGTCCCAGAGTCCTTTGTCACTGAAATAACCACATGTGTCAGCTAAATTGGCAGAGCTATTATATTTAGATTCTAGAAAGGGTTCCTTAGATATTGAGGTCTTGGATACCTCCCAAAAGATTTGCTCTCTGGACAGTTGAAGTAAAATAAAATTAGAGGGGAAAGTAGTTCACAGCCACAGCTAGTGTTTTCACTTTTTCTGAATATGACATGGTACAAAATGCTCATGAGGAAAGACAGACTTATGAGGGTTAACTTGACAGGAATCACATTTTCATTTCCTTCATAAAATTTTGCAAGATTTTCTCTCTCTCTCTCCAGTGGCCACCTTGATGTTGTTGCCTTTTGGAGGCCAATATGATCCTCCCTATGAGAAAAAGATATCCCAAGGCATTTCCTTTTTTCTTTTGCAAGATGCAGACACAGGATTCCATTAAATTTTTTAATTTGTTTAACTGGCTTCTAATTTTCCAGACTCCTGTCATGCCGTAAAACTGCGTGATGAATGACAAGGCCCTGCTAGGTTTAGCTGGGGTGTAATGTGAGCTCCCAGGGATGGAAACAATAAAATACAATTTTCTGAGAAGCGGGGTTTTGCAAGAGACTGCTAGCTCCGACTTCACCACACCCTTTCATTTTGTTAGCTTCAGTTCAGCAAGTTGCTGCTGGATTTTGTTACATTTTCTATCATCATGAGCCTTCTTTTCACAAGAATAGGAGAGAATCTTTCAGAGAGCTCAAGGAATACAGGAATATTTAGGAAGATAGCTGGTAAGTGCTGTGCAAGGGACTTGCTCTGCATGCATGGGAGCCAGAGGACGGGCTGTAGAATGGCATGGAAAAGGCTCACTCAGCACAGTTCCTAAGAGAGGATTTCAGAGGAATCAAAAGGCAGCCTCTCACCTCCCACACTGGCCTTCTTTGAAGCTGCCCTACACTGAAAATCCTCTTTCTTTCCAGTTATCAATACATTTTCAGAGGACTGTAGGTTGAAAAGAAGAAAGGAACAAACTAGATTTCATCTTTCACTGATCATTGTCACATGCTGGTTTTGAAAACCAAGTGACAAGGTGCTCCCAGCACAATTCAGTTCACTCTCACTAACATGATCAAGTTGCCCTGGAAGAAAAGCTTCCTCAAAACTGATTCCTTGGCTTTCTACATAAACCCAGTCAGATCTGACTCATTCCTGCAGAATATCCTCTTCAGCATCCAGGCAAAGACAGCAATAACTATTTTTGCCCTGTCAGGCTGCCTGTAAGTAATCTAATCAGATCTGGAACATTATCATTCATAATGAATTGGTCTATCTAGCTGAAAGTGTCACTAAGCAACTGCAACAGCAAGCCTCCAACTTTGGCACCACCCTGCCAGCTGTGCCAGCCTGGGCTCCCAGCTGTGCCACCAGCAGCACAGACACCGACCTCTCAACAGGACTGTTGGTACAGGTCCCAGGAGTGCCAGCAATTTAATTCTCTGCCCTGGCCAAGCACAGCTGCAATGCACAGCAGAGGCTGGAACAAGGCTTTCCCCAGCCTTTCTGAAGTTTTCATACAGACTTTTTCAGTTTTTGTGTTCCAGGATTTTGAGAGAGGAGTGAGACAGGACTTGCTTGAGGGGCAAAATCCTGAGCCACTCTCACTAAAATCCTGTGCCCTCCCACTGCTGACCTCAGGACAAGATTAACTGCCAATCAACCCTTGAGCAAAATTCCCTATGAGAATTGAATAGGACTGTTACTTCTCTATAGCATATTGCAGCAGCCTGTGCTTGTGTCAGAGTCTGCAAAGCAGGAATGCATATGCCCTTAACAGTGACAGCATAGGGGATTTTGTTTTGGTTTTGAATAAGAGATTGATAGGGTAAAGGCAATTGTGGGGGACAGCTAATGAAAAAAGTAGACCCAGTCTTCATCCTGTTTTATTGCTTGTTAATAGAGTAGTGTTTGGCAATAGCTTGTGCGTTGCAAGGCTTAAGGTTATCAGCAGACTGACTGCAGAGAGCTAGTTAGAATTCATCCTGCATCTGGGACTGTAATCTGGCAATTTAAATGAAAGCATGTACTCTGCATAGGTGCATGACATAGTCTATTACTATCATTAATACAGCAATAGTCATAATAAATCACATATTGAGTGTGTTTGTTATTGCAAGGAAAACTTAATTATAATTTCCAAGCTGGCAGCATTTGATTTACTTTTTGCTATCTGTATAATTAGTTTCCAAGTTACAACTGCAAAATCTGTCTTGGCAGGGGTAGGAGGTGTGGAGTTACAGCTGCAGCCATTGCTCTGGCAAAGACAGCTTTCCCTTGCGAAAATTAATTTTTAACACAATAGCAAAATCCAAGTAAAATTCCCCTAGGAAGGGGGGCTGCTTGGAAGGCGCCTCTCAGGGAGCCTCCCCTCGCACTGCTGAGCTGTTTTTGGTACAAGGAGCTCTCTAGTGTCCGGCTGTAATACTGCAGCTCGGGAAGAGGATGCTGCAAGCACACAACCTGATCCAACATATGTGCCAGTGGAACGCCTGGGTCTCTTTTAGGTCCCCAGTGCTAATATGCAATGAGAAAAGTGTTACTCAACATCACTATTGTCCAAACCAATACAGTACCCAAAAGTTTTAAGGCACAGCACAGAGGTCTCCTTCCACTCCACCTTTCCTTAAAGGACTTCTGTTGCACTGCTGAAATGGCTCTTGCTCAGTCTGTGGGGAAAGCATGTGTGCAGATGTCTTCTGCATCTAGGTCATGGAAAAAAGGTTTAAACTTCTACTCCTGTCCAGGGACACCAAAGTGCCTGCCATTTGTGGATCTAAGGCCACGTGCTCATACTGGTTTGAGGTAGCCTGTTTGGGATGAATGAATGCCTAATTGCTACCCCTGACTTTTCATTTATGCATCTGATTATGTGAAATTGTCTCATGCCAGAGAAAATACACTCATAATCACTAACCATAGAAAGAAAATACCAAAATATGTGTGGATAGTGGTGTCTAAAGGCAGATTACTTCCCTGTGTTTCTAAAGTGAAGACCTTAACATTTTAACTTGCAGTTGTGCAAGTTTGAGCCCATGCTGGAATAACAATATATTGTCTTCACACTGCTTTCAATGCTTGCAGTTTTTTTCCTCAACACATTTGTGATGAACTCACTAATGTTGAGAAAAATGGATTTAAAATCTCTTTGGTCATCACTGGGTATCACATATGGAGAATAATGACTTGACAAACCAGCAAACTGAGATTATCAGCAAATATTATGAGAGGCACTTGAAGCCCTTATAAAACACATGATCATTTTTAACAGCATTTTGCTATTATGGCACCTCCCTTATGGATTCTGTGGTTTTAACATTGCACAAAAATGATGCCAGAGTTGAAGCTTTGCCACTGAAAAGCACCATCTTGTGCTTCCTATGCTCTGCTGCCCCGAGTAAGGTTTATTCCAGAGTAGAAAATAAATTAGGATGCAATAATTAGCTAAAGGCATTTCAAAGACAAGAAATCCCACACAGGGCTAAGATGCTCACCTTTAATCACTGCAAACAAAATGATGGTGGCTTTCCTGTAAGTTGCCATGAGCCAGAGGTCCCAAATTTTTGCCTTCAGATGGGTTTGCAGCAGGTTTTCCTTTCCTGCTATTGACCTTCCTTGTCTGAGCTCAGCTTGCAGAGAATCCATAGCTCTAGAAGCCAGAAAACAATTTGAACAATATAAGCCACAAAGAGCAAAGAATCCTGCCAAACTCAGGTCAGACAATAATAGTTTTTTCTCCACTTAGCATTTTAGCTCAGTATTAAGGTGATAATTCTTGATAAATGCAAAACCTATCATTACATTACTATGTCCAAACACCCTGTGAAATATCTGGCACATGGCAGCCCATTTTCCCTCATTTTTTGCAAACCTTCAGGCATGGTGGCAATGGTTTTACCATTTTCAAAGCACCTTTTTTCACCCTTCTTTTTTAAAGGAACAAAACATAACAAACCAACCTGCTGATATCTTCAGATCAGATAATTAAAGGAGGGGTCTGCCTCCTCAGAAAACTTTTCATAAAAACATCTTCTAATGGTTTATCTTAAAAATGTGGGTTCCTTTTTCCTCAAGAATTAGGTTAAAAGCAACTTTTAAGATCTTCTTATTTGAACTCCTGCATAATGCAAAGTGCAGGGCTCCTGCAAAGTCCATGACTAATTTCAGTTTTATTTGCAGTGTCGCAGCACACAGAGCCCTCACTCCCTACTGATTAAATTCAGTCCCCCTCAATTGAATTCAATTATTATTGAATTCAAGAGAACTGGACCAGAGCCCTTAGAAAAAAGAGCAGTTCCTGGAGTCTCAGCACCATTTGTCAGGTAGGACTTGGTGTTTCACACTCTGTCACATTCAAAAATGATAAACTAGAAGATATGTCAGATGTGTTTTAACAAGAAGAATAAAATCCATAATTCAGGACAGCACAGAAAGCACCTAGTTTTATGCTTCGTTTCCACTTTAAAAAACAGAAGAGGCTCAAAGAAGCATCTGCTGAGCTTCTGAATGGGTTTGGATCAGCTGCAAGCTGCAAGGCTCCATCTGATAAAGATTTTCAAGTGGAGAAGAATATTGTCACTCCATGAATAGTTCCAGTCCTGTAAGGTAAGTACATAGCTAATGTAAAACTTCAGACTCTGGGGTACCCACAGCAGCTACCTGAGCTTACTTAGCTGCAGCCTGAGGGCACAACAATTTCACCGGAAACTCAAAGCAAATCAAAGTTTTTGGACTTCCACTGACTGTATAGAAGATATGTCTTCATTTGGTTGGTATAGAGGGCCTCCTGGAAAAAAAAAAAAAAGTTACTTATAGCAAAGAAATAATTAAGTGTTAACCTTGCTCTCAGCTCAGCTGTGATGTTTTACTCTTAGCAGGGAGCAGTGGCAAACTGATGAAGGAACAGATGTGGTGAGTCTGGAATCACTTCTGATCTGCCACAACCAGCACAGATCAGCCAGACCTGGCAAAAGCCAAGTTATTTGTCATTGCCCAGAGAATAATAAGTAGACATCCAACTGTAGCACCCATAGACACCAGCAGAATCTAAGCAAGGTCCCAAGCCCCAAATCTGAAGGGAACCACTGCAAGTAAAACCATCACAAGGAACGGGAGTCTTGTGGGCTTGGGTTGAAATTGCTAAATGCAGCTCCTGCTGCCCCTAAACTCAGCATGGCTGCTTGGTGAAGGCACTGAATGGTGCAACCACAGCTTCAGAGCTGGCTTGGTCTCTGCTGCTGTGACAAGAGTTGCCTTGCAAGGTGTCTCTGATCAACACTTCCCACGGTTTCTCTTCCCAGGGTGACAAATCTCTGCAGATCTGTAACAACTGCCATTGCCCTGAGTGACAGTGATACTTTTGAAACAGGCTCTAAGCTCCTTTAAACTCTCATCCCAATACAGAGCCGTGCGCATAATATGTAAACAACATTAGCAAATCCTAAAAAAAGTGCAGATGCTTTATCATCTTTAATAGCTAGGAAGCCACTTCATAGAGCAAGATTAATGTGACTTGGTCTGCTCAGACCAGAACTTTGGAGAAGAAGTTCACAGGTTTAAAACCTTAATTTCTACTTTAAAACTAAATAACCATAATAATTGATTTAAAAAAAAAAATCCAACTAGCTAGTTGACAAGTTCTCTCAAGAATTATGAAGGCTTTCTTTTGCCAACAGGCTAGACACAACAGCACACCCTTTAAAGCTTCTGCCCATCACCTTACAAACTTGCTTAGATTTCCCTGTGCTCTCACTGGGATCTGGTAGGATGAGTGGGCATCACATCTGAATCCTTGGCAGACCTCCTCCAGCCAGAGCACTGAGGTGGCACAATAAGCACCCAGGGTGGGAGACATCAAAAGGCAAAGGATCTGGCCTTGTTGCCAGTGTGTTGTTCAGCTGCTTCTGCTGAAAATTAGTCTCTCTCTCTCCAATTCTGATGAATATTGATGAATTTCACAGCATCAAAAGAAGCAAAGGCAGGACAGCTGTTTGAAGGGACAAACACTTCAGTTCTGGATTGGAAGAAAAAGAGACCGAGACAGCAGAGTGGTAGTGATGAGCCAGGCCTTCTCCCTTGCTTGTCAAAATGTGATATACAGACACATTTCTATTCACCCTGTGGCTGCCAGTTCCCACATCCTAGGTCCACAAATCTCTCTTGTTAATTGGATAGGCAATATGTGGGCTGCCTCCTCTATAAAAAGCTTCTTTAAACTGGGATGCTTCCCAGCTCATTTTAATAAATCATGACTATAATTACATTCTTTTGCTGCATATTTCTGCAATAAAATCTGTATCATTCACTTACTGGCCTTCTTTACTGTCCAGCTATCATTTGGTCTTGCTTCTGAAGCTGCTTTTCTTTCCTGGTCATTCAAAGACTGCCATTTGCTTTGAACCCCTAATCTAATTTAGCTGCTTTTTCCTTATCTTCAAAGCCTCTCCTCATTCTGTTCATCCCAACAATCCCACTTGTTCCCCCAGCCACTTTTTGCCATCAGTGACCAGTGCAACTCACTCCTGATAGTTCTGCTCACTAAGGCAGTCCCACTGCCAAAAGCCACTCCACCAGCATGCCAAGCACATCTGAGGCTGCCTCTTCCCAGTGGCCCGCTGGCAAAAACTCTTCTTTGCATAACAAAGCCCCTTTGTCGATGGAATTTACTTCTCTTCTTTGGGAGAAGTGGCTGCTCTCCCTTAAGGACTTTAACACACGATCAGCTCATCGTTACTTCGTTACTTCGAAGCCAACAGAGTAACTACCATCCCCATCCAAGTGAAAGCTTTGCCAGATCCTGCAAGAAAGTGCAATCTGCGACTGCATTGCCCTCGGGGCTGCGTAGGGAAGGGAAACAGAGACATTTGTGCTGGTTGCTATGAGAAGGAAGTAAAGAGGTTCGGTTTGCTGAGGTTCCTCACAGCTGTAATTCCCCTTTTACATGGCCACGGGGATGGGATGCCCTGAACCAGATAATCACGCTTCCTTTGGCTTTGGGGTGCAGTCTGAAGAAGTAGCCAGGAGCATCAACCCTCAGCTTTAAATCTCACTCGATCATCACAAAGCATCTCTTGGCTTTCCTTTTCCTAAAGGTCCTGTCAGTTCTAATGTCTGGAGGTGGCAGGACTCATCTTAGGAGCCATGTTTTGGAAAATGATGCAAAAAATATTACAAAGAAGAAAAAAAAGAACGGACAAACTAGAAGGGATGTGGGTCAGATGAAGCAGTGTAAACGTTCAGTCTTTGCTTTGAAACAACCAGAGTTTTAGACATGAATGTGTGAGGGACCCTCTTGTTCTAGGGCTCTTAAAAGAACTTATCAATTTCTTTTTTTGAGACAGAGTAATTCTTAAAAGCAAAAACTTTGTCACTCACCATCTCAAAAGCACAGTGTAAAAAGTTTTAATGTGTAAAGTTACGATGTGGGGTTGATTTTATACCAACACTTGGTTAGTTTCAGATTCAAAACAGATTGAGATATGCTTCTTTTTTGCATAACTCCAAACTCAGCTTCAAACATGTAAGTGGGAAAATTAACATTAAAATAAGTCCTTAAACTGCAATTACTTGGAAGATGCAGACCATGAAGCATTCAAATGGCTCTCACTCAGTGACCCAGTTAAAATATACAGATCAGTATTGCAATTTGGTTGCAAACATTTCAGAGACTTGAGGATGTGGAGGTTCTATCCTGCTCCCACCTTTATACTACCCTTGGTGCTCAAAGAAACAAATACATGTCCAAAACACTTTTGCCTTGAATGCAGTTCCATTAGGTTGAGATCCACCTCAGGCTTTATTAGGGAACACCAAAATACTCGAGAGCAGATGAGCTTTAGAGATGTGTCAGAGTATCATGTAATCATTGGTATTATGAGGCAGAAGCTATTTACACTGGCACTGAAAATTCAACTGCTATGCTGCATTATTGTGAAGTAAAAATGTATTACATCAGATAACAAAAATAAAATCTCAGTATCTGCTATTACATAAGAATGGCTTTGTTGAAAGAGACACTGGTTGAAGTACCATCTAGATTCTGAGAGAAAATTATTTTTTTCCCATTTATTAGGCATATTTGAGATATATCAAGAAGTGGAGTGAGATAGCATAGAGTTGTTAGTGTGAAAACAGAGTGTCCTTCCCCTGCAAAAAGGCAGCAGAACATGCTATCAGTCTGAAGGATCTCATGAAACTTTGCCCTCAAGAACCCCAAGTTGCTCAACTTCCTCCCAAAGTTTACTAAGGAACCAGAAGTGACCAAGCTGAAATCTTTTTCTCTCTCTTTTGTCTCCTTGTCACTAGTCTTCCATTTTTAAGGGGAAATGCAAATGAGGGAAGCTTACAGCCACTGTAACACTCCTGGCAACAAAAGATAATACAAGCAAGGGACTCCAGCCCCAGACTTTTCAGTGGAAACCAGAGGAATAACCTCATCAGCTGACAGCAACACCAAAGGCTTGTTTTCCCTGTGGTTTATCTGCTAGTGGAAAAGGAACAGGATGTATTTGGCAAACACTGCATTCTCACTGCAGTAACACTCCGTGGCTGCATTCCGCTTCCTTCCAAGGCTGGCTTTGGGTTTCATTTCGTTTTTACCCTTCCATATCCACTCGCAGCTGCTGGGCAGGGTCTGAAGGAAGCCTAATGCAGCAGTGAGGAGCATGACCTTTCCCATAGCTCAGCAAGGATGGGCTGCAAATGAGATAAGCAGCATGATGTCCTCCAGGCACCTCGTGCAGCTCTCCCACTGACATCACTGGGGGAACAGTGCCAGCACCTCCGACAGCTCCTGGTCACATCCATCACAGAGCCTGCCCTCTGCTCCCTCTGCTCAGGCTCTTATGCTGGACTTTTTAATTGCCTTTGCAAATGACAGGTTGTCTGAAACTGAGGAGAGCTGTGAAACAGTAACCTGCCTGCTGATGCCCAGGTGGGAAAGAATCCATCAGCTTCTCCTATCGTGGTAGTTTGAAGGCGTTCCCACCTCTCCTCCAGCCATCTACACCGGCCCTCACCACAGGGCTTTGCCCTTTCACTTGTACCAGGGCCAGACAAATTAATAATCTCATGTTCGGGGTGGGTGAGGGGGTTCTTCAGGAGGGCAGGGGCACATGGTAGGCACAGGGAGCCGGCCAGAGAAATTCCACAGCCCCACTCCTTTCCAGCTACATCTGATCGTCTCAGTAGACGCATACCAAAGTCTTGTCTACTGTTCCAGGGACTGGGAGAACAGTAAAGGAGTGGGAACCACTAGTGAAGGAACTGGAACTGTACAAGGGTATTTTTTTCCCAAAATCCATTTTGAGAATCAAATGGTAATTATGATTACAAGGCAAAATTAACACACCTCCTATGAAATGTGCATTTAAGAGGCAGCCATTCAATATAAAGCAAGAGGTCATGTCTGAAATTACTAATTTCTGTAAAGAGTTAGCTTTTTAATCTGGAAGAAAGCCCTAATGGCATCAATTAAATATAAATACTAAGAGTGATAGAGCCAACATCTCTGAAGCCACTGAACACTGCACTTGCATTCAGTGAGGGCACGGTGAGACACAATGCACAGCACCAAGACATACCCAGGTGTTACAGGCTTAGGTCTTTATCTATGTTGCGAAAGCTGTAGGCCACACACATTTCCTTTGCAAGAGACCATGAACAGCTGTAACTTCAATAACAGACTAAATAACAGTCTGATAAAGAAATCTCATAAATTGGAGAAGATTTAATATAGTGGCACTAAAAGAAAGAGCAATAGAATAATAGGGAGAACAGTTCGTCCAACCATTCCATTAAAAGCAGGACTACCTTCAACATTTTCTCAGGGTCTTGCAGAGTCAAGTTTTGGTAATATTCAGGGCCTCCAGCCTCTCTGGGAACCTCTGCATCCCTCTCCAGGTGAAAAACTTTTTCTTCAGGCACAATAGGAATTTTCCCTGGAATAAGTTTTGCCTGGTGCCTTTTGTCATTTCTCTCTAGGCACCTCTGTTGTATCTGCAACCCCCATTATGTAGTTCAAGGTAACCATAAGATCCCAACTAAGTGCCGCGACGGTGAGGGAAGATGCACACAATCAATATGATTGGTAATGCAAGCTTCAATTTATTTCCAGTTACAGCAGTCTTTTATATCCTAATAGACAATGATTGGTCAGTTCTTATAAAGGTTACATTTGTATCTATATGTTTTTCTTTCTCATCAGGGTCCTTCCTTGCTCTCATGAGAAACTTTGCTTAACCTATATCAGCAGGAAAGCAAGGCTACAATGTTTTTGCTAGATCAGAACATCAGTACATATTGAAAATATCACTACATGCAGTTTGTTCTTGCCATATCAATACTGTCCTTGCCACTTCAGCAGAGAAACTGCTTAAAGAACATTTTCTCAGGCCTAGTTCAGCAGGGAGACTGCTTAAACAACATTTCCATAGAATCACAGGCCTGCTCTTCAAGCCATTCTTCAACAACTAAGTCTTCTCTTCTTAAAGCTGAACAAACCCATCTCCCTCAGCCTTCCTTGAATGTTGGAACTCCTGCCTACTGACCACATTAGCAGCCATTCATGTACATTGTTCCAGTTTATCAATACTTCTTAGGAACCAGAACAGGATGCATTACACAAGTTCTTAACAGAGGACAATCCCTGCCTGCCAGCTGTGTTGGCATTATTGCACTTGCTGACTGGTGTGGTTGGCTCTCCTTGTTGAAATGGCACATTTCTGACTCATGTTCAGCTTCACGTCCATCAAGACCTCCAAGTCCTTTTAGTTTAAGCTGATTGCCAGTCAACCAGTCCCCAGCTTGTACTGTTGCATGAGATTATTATTTCACAGTGGCAGGACTTCGCCTTCTTAAATTTTATATCTCTGTCATTCAATTTCTCCAGTTTTTCGTGTCCCCCTGAATGACAGAAGCCTTGCCCTCCAGCATATAGTACTCCCAATATACAAAACCACTGGAAGCAACACCATGAAAGAGATGACAGTCAGCTTAATGGTACTGTATAAACTCAGAAAGCAAAGGACTGACAGCTCTGTTATAGTCATCCTTCTGCTGGAAAACAGCCTATGTTGCTGTCCTTCACAGGGTAGTTGATGCCCTTAGTTTTCAGGATGAAACCAAAGTATAATGCAGTTTATAGAGGAAGCTTAGAGAATTGCTCTGAGAAACTTTAGCAGGGACTAGTAGAAGTAAGGCGCCTTTTTATCTCTACCTTCTGTCCCAGAAATCAAAATTATTAGCATAGCCCAAAGCATGAAGCACATCGTGCAATCTGGGAAAAAGATGCACTTTCCTGTGACCTTAACTCAATCACATAGGTCAGGCAGCAAAAATGAGCTGCTTAAAATAACATTGAAGCAGAGTTTTCCCACACTTGTCTACAGGGAAAAAAAAAAAAAAAGAAAAAGGAGAAACACCAAACAGCTATATTTCCTCTTCAGAGCTGCTTATTCATTCAAATAAAAAGACAACAGCTAAGTAGCAACAAGCAAGAATTAAGGAGAAGATAATGCTACATTCTTAGATATGCAAAACCTAAACACCTATTGCTTAGGGCAAAGGAGAAAGAGGAGCCTCTCCATGAGCCATGCTGACAGCACTATCTATACCTTCCCCTTGCACACACAGCAGTGGTTTTGACTCAGCCCATTTGGATTGTCTCTCACATTATATTGAAATATTATGCAGGAAACTAATGCAAATCAACTATTAAATCCATTAGAAAGAGTTGAGCACATGCTTAGAAAAAATCCAAAGAAAATCAGAAGAAACTTACCAGCTCAAAGGGAAACAGTACAGCTTCCCATGCTGAGACCTGGAAAGCAGGAAGAGCAACTGTTAAGACTCAGCACCTGAAGGCTGACAGCTTTATTGAGCAGCCAGAAATCACCTTGAGGGGTTGCAGCTGTGGACCACCCTCCTCTCTCCCCCTGCCTGGCCTTCACGCTCTCACAGCTGTTAAGCTGAATAGATCAGGAAAATCCTACCACTTTCAAAGCAAAATCAGTTTTTCCTGAGCTCAAAATAGAGTAGGCTCTTTGGTTCTAGAGTTTTGCTGCTATGAGAGAACTGGTGGCACTGTATCAGCTCCACTGGGTACCTTGCCTCCACAAATGGCAGGGACAACCAACTGTGGTGCTCAGGAATCTGGGATACCCTGCAAACTATGTCAGAAAACCTTTGCACCCATCCAAGGTAGATCTCATCTCTGTAAGAAAGAGGTTCCTGACATCTGTCTCCCATCAATTTCAGGATTCAGCAGATTCCTGTCTCCCATGGCATCTCTCTGCTGTGAGGAGGAGCTGCTTTTGGCTGCCTGCTCCTGAGAGTGTTCCCTGCTGAGTGTGCAGCCACAGCCCCTCTGCAAGACTCCTCATACCAGAAGCACTGTACAATGCAGGGTAGGATGCAATGAATAATTTTGCTATTAAAAAAGCAATTTCAATTTCCTTGAAACCCCAGGATGTCTGCAAGCAGTTTTCTCCAAGGAAAAAACCATGACGATAAACTTCATCTTATCAAAACAAACTTTTTCCTTTAGAGGATCTCCCCTTGCAACAGCCCTTGTCAGCCTAAAGAAAAGAGATGCTACCAGAGACCCCTTCAGCGACCAAGCTTTTAGCAGTCAGGTGGGATATGGGAAATGCCTTCCCTAAATTAGAGCTGGACTCACTGACTCCAGTGCCCTTGCAGTACCCTGTCAGGGGGGGCTTTGGAATCTCCATGTTTTGTGGGACAGGAGAATGGCTACTGTCACAAAGCCCCATGAGCTCCTGTCCTGAGGTTTAATATCCAGGACTGGAAGGTTTCTGCTGACTTTTGAGAGTCTTGAATATTCAGCTGCAGGGATTCATTCCTACAGTAGAAAACAGCCCTTCTGTTGGAGTCAGGAACAAGTAGTTTTGCTCCACTATTTGCCCTACACTGTTTCATCAGAATAATCCTTTAGCACATGGCAATTTCCTTGGGGTTCCTGCTTCCTTGGCTCTTCCTCGTTTACATATAATCAGAGCACCTACCTTGCTTTCCAAAGAGCATTTCTTTCTCTTCAGAAGGCAAGCTAACCTTCTTATTTCTCCATTTTCACTCAGTGAGCCATCAAACCCAGGGGACAGAGTCTGTGTAGTGGAAACTCACTGAAGTGCTGGCAGCTAGACCTGCCTGAAGGATTTTTTTGGTCCCAGTTTAGCTGCTGGGGCCACTTTACTCTTTGGATGAAAAGTACACCATGCAAGTGCTATTGGCCTGTTGTTCCTGATACAATAAAGTAATCAGCCTGACCACAGAGAAATTACATACATTGGCTTGTCAGGCATTTCCTCTCCTCAACTCCACATCTCCTTTTGCTACCAAAAAAAAAAAAAAAAAAAAAAAAAAAAAAAAAAAAAAAAAAAAAAGAGGGGCGCACACCGCGAAAAGA
>VXBI01014091.1:207635-268511 GCA_013397375.1 Toxostoma redivivum
AAAAAAAAAAAAGCAAAGCCAAACTGGGTGCCAAACCTGTAAGGATACCCTTGTGTTGTTCCCTCCAGAGTGCAAAGCCACTGACTTTACTTGGTCTCTGCCTGACGGCCACCCAGAAGGATCCAGAGCAAGTGACAGAGGCTCAGTAAAATAGATGTGCTTCACTCTGAAATAGATATGGCAAGATGAGCTGGCAAGGAAGAAGGAGCCAATTTGTCTCTGGCCCCCATAAAATCCCAGACTGTGTTTTCAGTAACATGATCAGATTTGGGGCTAGATGATCAGATTTGGCAGTTCTAATAGAGTCCATCTGCCAGCACTGTAATTGTAAATACAACAAACATCTGAATATAATAATAATAATAATAAAAAGTAATGTTACCATGGCCCACACCCACTAGGACATCCCATTTTTGCTTTGGCTTTAGTATAAAGGATGATGAGGATGTTTGGACCAACAGCTTCATTTCAGCCAGTGTTTCTGATAAGTCTGTCACCACATTTGTCTCTGGAAAATATTAAGCATAACACAGGGCTTGTTCCTAGATAATACACAAGCAGCTTGTTTTTCTCATTTCACCACAAATCTTATTTATATATACATTGCAAATAGATTGATACCACCCACAGAGCACATCCATACAGCCTGATTTTCCAAGGTTATACTAGGTTTATGATCTTGTAATTCCATTGACTTAAATGAGTTTTACCAGAATAAAGCTTTGGTTCCTCAAAAAAAAAAAAAAAGGATATTTTATGGACTTGCACATATTACTTATGTATCCAACCAGAAATGTTAGTACAGGCAGACACCTGGCACAGATGAAATAGTTAAATCTGCCTCCTACTCCCTTTCACAAGACCCTGATTTCAGTTGCTTGAAACTGTCAAACATTCAGTTTTCAGGCAGAAATGTTCCCTCTAATATGCTTGCCTCAGGCTAAATATTTTTCAGAGACATCCAGCAAAATTAGCCCAGCCATTTGGAGGATGAATTTAGGAAAAACCAGAGTGTTTCACTAATATTAACAAAGGCTCTACTTGCCTTATTTAGAAGTTCTGAAGTTTCGAAGCAAGGTTTTCAGACACTGAAAGGAAGCACTGAGCTGTATCCCAGGAGTGGATGTGCTGCTGCCTTGGAAATCTGTCCACAATCCAAAAGAGACATGCCCAAACCCAGCAGTTCACATTCAGTGGTTTCTGTGCACCAGGCCCTCAGTTACCCATGTGTGGAGAGATCTCTGTGCTCATACAAGGCATCACCACACAGCAAACCCCCAGAGGGTGTTTATAGCACCATTTACAAGGAGTGATCAATGCTGAAAGCGTTCTGAGTCATAAGCATGTCGTGTTTGCTCTGCAGGCTGCAGTGAACAGAGGCTGCTAAGTTCAGAAGGCCAG
Source organism: Toxostoma redivivum (assembly GCA_013397375.1). Taxonomy (NCBI): domain Eukaryota; kingdom Metazoa; phylum Chordata; class Aves; order Passeriformes; family Mimidae; genus Toxostoma; species Toxostoma redivivum. The sequence continues at coordinate 209,037 of VXBI01014091.1, forward strand.
AGCTGGCAGCTGGGTAATATGGACAACCAGCAGACAGAAGAAGGGAGTGAGAAACATGCCCTAAGTTGAGGTTGTGTGGTTATGTGATTTTTTTGTTTGCTTGGGATTTTTTTGTTTTATTCAGGGTTTGTTGTTCTGGTTTTTTTAATAAACAACTACCAGCAATGCCCTGGTTAGCACTGCCAAAAAGTCCCTTCTATTGTCTTTGCTTAGACAGAGCTACACTAATTTCAGCTGCTCTAAGGAAATACAGAAAATAGTGCAGAACAATGTACTTGGTACATGAGCAATCTTTAGACAACAGCGAAACATCAAAATCTAGGTCTAACAGCTCACCACCTATTTGAGGCAGAACCATGGACCAAACAAGGATTTTCTGTAATTCTCTGCTTCTGGGGGTCACTGTGACATTAGACAAACCAGCAGCGTGCACAGATGGCACTTCTCCCTTGGTGACAGCACCCAAATACTGCAGGTAGAAAGAAGAAAAGAAAGAGAGTGATGGACAGGAGCTGAGGCAGGAGGGATGTCTGTGGATCCATTCTTTCACAGAAACTGGAATCAAAGCTCATGTTCTCCAGAACAACTCTGGAGAACTGATCTGAAGAAATCCCTAGCAAAGAAGGTGACCCACCTTCTATCAGTTCAAAGACCAGCAGTTCCCAAACCTTGCAGCCTAGTGGTTCAATGTAACCCCATAGCACACCCTCTCTACTTCAAACAGGATATTCCACCTTTAACTTACATTTAATTTGATGTTTGATACATCTTTTGCAGATGAGCTGCTGACCACTCACTACAGCCACTGACAGACATGGGCTGCAGACCACCCTGCCAGAGAAAACAAATTTTCAGTGCTCTGGCTTCACACTCTTTACTCACAGGAGGTCTCTGCTAAATAGTCTAAATAGCTCAGCCATTTTGCTGGCCCCTGTGTGGGTACATATGGCTCCATATGCTGGGAAAACTACTTTTTTCAATTTGCTCCTAAAACTAAGTGTATTAATTTATACACAAACCAATGTTAAAAAAATATTAAGGTTGCAGAATCAAGCAGAAGCCAGGAACTGGCTGACAATGTCTTGGTCACACAAAAAAAAGAGATCTAAATGTGATTTAATAGCCAAAAAATGCTCTCTGGAAGACAGGCTAGATAAATAGAAATAAAAGAATGAGGCCGCTTTGTTTGAGAACAGTTTCTTAAATCATTATCATCTTTCCAGAGCATTTCATTCTCTCCTCCCTAAACTTCTGCCAAACTGCAGCTAGGTTTAACATCAAGATTTCACGAAAGGTTAATCTTAGCACCTGAGAAGTAAGCAAAGTTTGAGCTTTAGAGGTGTTTTTCTCAGATCATTTTGAAGAGTTATAATTGTGTAAATTGTTAAATTTACCACACTGGAAAGCTGCAGCACTACATCATTCTTCCTGCAATTCTTCTTCCTCTATAAAGATGACAAATCCCTGTGGTGGGTCTGCTACAGTGTTGGACTTATCAAGATGAAATCTGATTTCAGCAGAAGGAGGAAAAAAGATTTCAGAAGGAACGTGTTTAGGGTTCTGCAAACATCCCCATGTCCCATTCCTGCCCTCTCTCTTCTGTCATCAGACACACCCCCCAAAAATAAAAGATACCTCTAGAGGCACTGCTGAGAACTCATCAGAGCCCAGGCTTTGAATGCTGGGCAATACATGGGGGGTTAAAAAAAATAAAACCCCCTGAAAAACACAACTCTAAGCCCACACCCCCCCCAAATTTTTAAAATGTGATAAAAAACACCAAAAATTCATATGAAATCAAAACAAATTCAAACCTTTTTCCCTGAGAAGAACTCCTACAAGCCCTACAGCAGCCTGACTCCAGCAGGCTTCACAGAGGCTTATCTGCAGGTCAGAATGGGCCACTGAAGTAAACAATCTTGAAATCTGATGACACTGCTCACATAGATCCTCTTAGGGGGTGACTAGGATTTCCAAATCCCAACCTGGTTGGAAACTTGCAGAGGAAAGAAGTACAGGAGCAGCACAGGCTGCCAAAGACTAAATGTGAAAGGACCAAACTGACAAAAAAGGACAAAAAAAAAAANAATGAAAAGAACAAAAAGAAAAAAAAAAAAAAAAAAAAAAAAAAAAAAAAACAAAAAACTGACAAAAGGACAGGCACAGCTTGAGGCAGGGGTGGGAGCAGAAAGGAGAGGGCGATGAGTAAAGAAAGGCCCATTTAAAATGGGAACAAGTCTCAGTCCTACCTGTCAAGTTCTGTCTTTCACCAGTAAAGGCTGTGGTTTTTTTCCTCAGAAGAGTTTTCTCTAGACCCCCAAAACTGCAGACATCAGTGCAAGCAAGATGATAGCTCTGGAGAAGGGCCAGCAGAGTTCAAAGCCCCTAGTTGGAAACCTAAGCAACACTGACAAGCATTGAGGGAAAATTTATGAGGTCCTGATTGCTAAAAGCATATGTTTAGAATCTAAAAAAGTAACAATTATGCCACCCATGCTGCTTATTCTTTTCTTGTCTGAAGAGTTTTGGCCTAACATGTTGAAACGTAAAACAACCTGAGCACATTTTAGATAGGATTTATGGCATTCCCATACTGACATTTAGAATCATGGCTTGCAGTTGAGCATACTGTTCAACAAGCCACCTGCCTCTATAAATGTCACTATCTGGGCTCAAACTTGGTTTTCATATAACTCAGAGCAACTCCAGTTCTTTCAGCTCCTGCCTGTTTATAGGGATGTTTCATGGCACTGAAAAAGACAATTTGTGGAAAATAAAGGTTAAAGTCTTCTGTGATTTATCTTGTTTGAAAGCAGTGGGAAGGAGCATGTGAAACCTGCATCCCAGTAAAGATGCAGGACTGACCCCCAAATTACTTGGTGCTGGGTTGTGCAACCAGCACCCCTGTGAGGAGCCCAGGGAAAAACACACTCATATTGAAGAGGAAAGGAACACCAGGTGGGGTGAGAGGTGGCATTAGCTTTTCATACCTGGAGATTCCTGAGCTTTCACAAAACACCAGGGGTGCCCATGGGGCTCTGTTTGGTTGCGTGGATTCTTCTTCAGAGTAAGTCCTGCAGAAAAGCAGTCATCCAGCCACATCCATGGTAGTAAGCAGTGAACCAAGTGTGGGATGCAGGGAGGCAGAGGCATGTCAGGACTGCAGTGTGCTGGAGTGTTCAGACTGCACAGTCCCCACACACCACACCACAGCCCCCAAAAACTGTCTCTCTTGAGTGCCTCCATGCTCCTCAGAAGAAATTAAGGCAGCGCTTGGAGACAAACTTCTGCCCGAGGGCAGCTGCAGCAACAATGGCTCCAGGAGTGCTTGTAAAAAGCACCTTTGATGTTGGCTACATGCTCAGGCAGCTTTATTGGAATCATGGAATAATTTAAGACTGAAAGGGAGGTCTGCAGGACATATAGGCCAATGTCCCACTCCAAGCAGGGCCAACTACATTAGGTACGTCTTGCCCTTGTGCATTAGGATGAACACACTGCCACAGCCTATCTGTTGCCTCTGAAGATCAGAGAGACATTACCTAGATGTTCTCTAAAAACAGAACGTGTGCTACACAGCCTTACGGTGTGGATTCTGTTGGGCAGCAGAAGACATTGGCAAATTTACTGCATAACTGTATCACAGTGAAGCACAGAGAGAGCTCTCCATCAAACTCTCCTTCCTTTGATAATGCTCAATTGGCAATTTCCTGCTTTGCAGGGAAGAAAAAGCACATAAGATGTTTCCCTGCAGTCTAGGCACACCAGAGACCAGTGAAATTAGGCAGTGAATAGCTCTGGAAAAGGAGTGATATGCTGAGACCATTGTCTCTCTCTAAAATCTCTGTATGAATAATCAGATCAGAAAACTAGTATTTCGTAACAGAGACATAACAGATATTGCTCTGCGTTAACAAAGCTCTCTTCCACTTGACAGAATATGCTTGCCAGACAATCCTATCTTACTTCAGTTAAACATTGTGGTGTCTGAAGGTATCAGGTATCTATCTGCAACCACCATCAACAAGGCTTTGAATGTGCAAAGAGGGAAAATAAACCTGTGCCTATCACCTAGTGCAATCAACCCTAATAAAAATTTAGCCTTTTGAGACTGAAAAATTGACAAATTGGTGACATACAGAATGCAAATCATCTTGATAGCTAGCTGAGATCTGCCTGACCTGATCTTCCTAACATGATCACTATTAAAAAAACAAAGTCACGAGTATATCATTCTTGAAGATCACAGGATGAAAAACTAAACATTAGGCACCCTCAGGCACAACCTGTAATGGGAAACACGTTTTGCATTTTGTCACAGGTATATAAATGATTGTCCTCCATTCTTGGAGCTTTTCCTCTACAGTTGACTCTCACTGTGCAGAACAGAGTCCTGCAGGCAAAGACTGGGTGATGGCACATCAATTGCTGAAATGAGTTCTTGCTTGACACAGGCAAAAAGAGTAGCCTCTTTTGTACAGCCATTACTTGAACATGTGGGGAAAATGAAGCAGAGATTTCTAGAATCACATGAAATCTAATATATAACACAAAAATATCCCATGCTAACAATACTCCTGAGGACAAGCCCTTATGTTGAAAGTAAGATTGTTGTACGTGAAACATCACCTCCTTCCTGCAAGTGCACATAGAGAAATAAAGCTATTGTATATTTAAGGCTGCAAATCAACATTGTGACTCTTACAGCCAAGGCTTTGCCATTCTGAATAAAGGCATTCTGTCATTCCCTGAATTAAACTGAAACAGGACCCAATGCAAGACAAACATAGGAACAGAAGGGAAAAGTGTCCTACACTACTAACAATGGCTTTTCAGAAAGGTGCCAAAAGGGATGATTGACAGAAGTTACAGCATCAGAAAGCATGTGTTTAGAGATCTAGGATCTTCTCCTTTCATATATCCTTCCTTGGATGCTCAGTTGGCCTAGGAAATCAAGGTGATGCTGGGTGGGTGTTGAGATTGTGAGCCTGACTGCCATACATACTCTGTCAGAAGAAATCCAAGAACATAGTCAAATGAAAAATAAATTTATCTTATTCTAAAAAGGTTAAATCTTGAAATGTTACTCACCTATAGAATGGTACAGCTGAGCCCAACATGGAGCACCATGACAAAAGTATGTAATAAAAGCTATAGAACTAGACTATAGTTTACTAGACTAGACATCTATAGAACTATAGAAGATAGTTTTGCTATCAGCTTTCCTAGGAACTGCTGGACTCAAAGCAGCACTTCAATACCATCAGAGAGATTGCACCCATTTAATCACACTTCCCAAGAGCTTTTAGTATTTCAAAACTTCAAACTCTAAACAAATTCAAAACATTACTCAAGTAATGAGGGAGATTCTTCCCCTCAATGTCACTCCTGACTGTCTCTCTCCTGCTTTCTGGCTCCTGTAGCAAGTCAGACATGTGGTGAAAAAAATATTTCAAGCCAGTGGGTGGCACTCAGTACTATAGGCTGGATGTGTTGCTGATAGTTTGAATATATCAGATATTTTTAGGTACTGTGAGCAGTTCTAGTAAGCAATCAAGTATTATAATCAAGAGAATACAGAAGCTCAGCTATATCAGTTCAGTAAGGATTTTAAGGATTCAGGTTTTGCAAGTCTGTCAGTTGATGTACTGGGATGGTACAAGACGAGTTGCCTTCTTGCTTTGGTGTAGCCATTTTCAGCAGAATTTCACAGGCATTTTCAGAAGAATCATCTTCCCGAGAGCTCCCCACTGTGCTTAGTTTAGCAGACAGTTATTTCCGTAATAGCAGCTTTCTGTGAGGGAATAGGGAACGTGGCTCTAGGTGGACATAGTTACCTGCCACGGTGAAAATCCCGGGTTCCAGCGGGCCACACCATTTGCGAAATGACACAGAGATGTTACAGGCAGGAAGATTACAGAGCAGCCCACCTTTTTAAGACGAGACAAGACAACAGAGGCAGCCCCGGCGCGGCACGCTCAGCACCGCGGACAGCGGCACGGCCGCTCCCGCGCTGCCCACGCGTGTCCGGCACGCGCCTTCCCTCTCCCTCCCTCCCAGCTGGAACGATGCTGACAGTCCGCCATAGCCCAGGACAGGCCTTCCACACTGCCCCCCACGTGTGTCCCTTGGCTGGAGCCACACGTGGCAGGCTTCAGCTTTGTGGTGGAGATCTCGGTTTGGTGCCAGCGGGAGAACATTTCCCCCACAAGTGACACCAAGGATTTAAGAGTTATAGGTGTGTTCTGAACCGGAGAAAGAACGGGCTCTGTAGCTGTATTAATAGCTTTCCAGTAAACTTCTCCCTAAACTTGCCTATACATGTGTATCCCCTCTTACTCAATGCCACATCAAGACCCTCCCACAGCCTGGTCTCTCTATCTGGCTTTTCAGTACATCCATAAAGAGGTAATACGTTGTACAAATAAACATTATACCAATTATATAAGTATATTCAGTATGTATCTGCACCTCTCATGGAGGGATCATTGCAAAGAAGTGAAGTCCGATAACAAAACTGGAGACTGGGAAGATGCAGTTGTGCTGTCTGTGAATCTCTATCCTACCTTTTGAGCAGTTTCAGGGTCAGGAATGTGCCTATGCTTTCCCCTCTGTCAATAACACAAAGCAAATGCCTGCTGGTGCCTTTCACAACCCTCAGAAGCCAGTATTTCCCTGCCTAGCCTTTTCTCCTTCACGAGTATGCTCTGTCTTCTTGGAGAAAGACCATGGGGATCACAACCCACCTCCTTGAAACCTCCAGAGATCCCTCCGTTCATCTGGTTCTCCCATGCTTAGATCTTTGTCAGAGAGATAACTACTTCTCTCCTGTGAATAATAAGCCACCTGCCTCCCTCAGCAAGTAGAATGTATCAGACACCTGCTGACACTTTGCAGTCTAAACAGCCACTGGTTTCTCATGTTCTCATGTTCTCCTTTTACACCTTCCCTTCCCCCACAGCTCTATAGTTCGTGATGCCACAGAACCCTACAGTTGATGCTTCAGCTTTTGGCCTGCTCTGAGGAAGTGACATAACCTTGTGATTGAAGCCAACACTCATTGAAGCAAGCTGTGGTTTCCAGAGTTAGAAACTGCACTGTAGTGGGATTCATACCTAATGCTCATTGCTTTTCCTGCTCATTTCCTTTCAAATGCAAAGGCTAATTAACCTCTGCTGGAAGCAGAGCCACTTGACTCAAGATTATTGTCATTATCACATTTTGAACAAGTCAAGCACCTGCCCTCCTAATGATCTCTGCCCACATAGGCCAACCAAGTTATTCTGTTACCCTCGAATTCCCCCTGCCCATCCTACAGAAAGAGAAGAAAGACTGGCTGGATAAAACTCAGAGCCATCTTCTCTAATCTCCAAGCTGGCTGTGCTTTGGGAAGTAGGTTGACTAGGAACCTCCTAAGTTCCCTTCTAATATGAATTAAGTTCTGGTTCTAAATCTTGAAGGAAGGATAGTAATAGAAATTGATAGAAAATTCAGCTCTGTAGCATACTCCTTCAAGGGCTCTGTTTCCTTTCTTCAGGGCTTTCCCCTAACTCTAAAAGACAGATCTGGACACCATCTGCCCAGAGGTTCAACACCTTCAGTAACTCAGAATCAGAACCTTACATACCTTTAGGTGCTTCTGTCCTGCAGAGTTACAAGCTCTTCATGCCAACGATCTTTTTTCAAGGTCCTACAACTTTGGTGTTCATAGATTATCTTTCAGGGCACTGCTGAAGTCCTGACTTGAATGCCTCCCCAACTTTCCTGAACGCTGTAGTATCATTTACTTGGGTTAGAGAATCCACAGTAAAAAGCAAAATTAAAAAGCACCAAAATATCATGACAAATGGTGCAATTAAGGCAACACAACATACTTTAAATCAAGAAGAGCTACAGTTCAGCTCCTGGGCAAGGAAAGGTTCTAATTTACCATGGCAAGACAAAGCATATGCATCAAATTAGTCATGTTTCAGAATCTCTCTTATGCACAAACATCAGCAAAACTGACTTTCCACTCGCACACACAGCAAACAAGGTGTGGAGACTTTTCTTCTCTAATTACTGTAGGTTATAATCCTTCTGAGTGTTTATCTTTCTCCTCAAAATAAACCTACTGGGAGTGCACTCACATTAGCAGAATTCCCCACCCAACATGGATGGTTCATTTACCTGAGCTTGCTTTATGAGAAGGAAGCAGGCTTTGCCAGAGGATGACTTTGAGCATCTGATGCCTTAGGAGCACAACTGTGGCTATCCCTCACCCTCCTACAAAAACCTAACAAGATAAGCCTCCTAATCTAAATTAGGTGCCTAAAATTAGGTAGTGTGCTTATTTTTCTCCTTATCTAAGTATTAGCATTCCATATCCTAGTGCTCATTTGTATATCATCAAAGGTCTGCAGTTGCTGATTTTTGCCCTCTATTTTTTCATTAACCAAAAAGGGAATATTCAAAAGTAAGAAAATGTTATTGTAGAAAGTTGTGTTGTGAAACAGAAAGCATTCAGAGAAGATGAAATGCTTCCCTATGCTTTAACACAGCTTCAAAAATTCTTTAATTATGAACTGTTAGCTTACTATCAGGCAATCTCCTGCAGCAGAGTAAATCTTTGATTCAGGTGTCCCATGACACAAGTGACCCTGAATGAAAGCCATAAAAAGGCAACAAAATAAACTAGCACACATTCTTTGACATTAAGTAGCTGGTGCTATATTTTCATGCAGCAATACTGTCATAAAGTAAAATCCAGAGTCAAAAGTCAACTAAAGCTCCATATCCAAATAAAAAGCAGAAACAAATTAAATCCCCTGCCCAAAACTGGAACGGAATAAAAATATGGAGATATTTTAAATATAAATACTAAGATAAATCCTAAGTATTTACAGTTTATAAGCAAAGCAATGCTGTCTTTTTCTTGTCATAGTTAATCTTGGATGTGTTTTCCTCATGTTTTTTTGTATCTTTTCTAACCTGTAGTAGTTACAGGATTTCATCATATAAAGATTTGGGCCTTGATTCAGTAATTTGGTCCTGAAACACTGAAAAAAAATTGCACAAAATATATTTGAAAACACTTTACATGAAACTGTATCTAAATAAAGGAAGGGAACAGTAAGAGAATCTCATGATCCATGTTTTATGGAAGTATCTATTGACAGAAAAATCTAGCACCACTCCACAGTTCTTCCTAATTCAGCAGATCACAGTCACAAACCCCCAAGAGGTGCATGTGTGAGGACAGAAGAATCCAGAATCACAATTAAGTGAGAAGATTTCTCTGTTTACAAAACGCAGAAGCTGAAGATCTAAGATAACATCCTGATGCCCGGGAAGATCACTTCATTGCAAAGCTACAGAACAGACAGCTAAGTGAGAGGGTAACAAAGCCTAATCAGAACAGACAGTGATGAACACAAGCACTCCTTCTGCAAGAGGTTTTGCCTTTTGCTACCAAAACCAGCTGCTACTTTAGCCACACAGTGGCACTGGTTTGTGTATTAGGAGAATATCAAAGACCAATAGAAAATCCCATTAAACAAAAAATGAAATAAGCCTTCACCAGACTTGGGAAGAAGCAACCACAGTAACTGAGGCAGCCTGAGACTGTGCAGAATTCTCTCTTACTGACAGAACAACTTTTGGCAGCCAGGAAAGTCCCTTTAGAGCCTCCAGCCTGGTGGCTCAGACAGCCCTGGGTTCCAAAGAACTTAAAGATCACAGTGTGATCTTCACATAGAGTGTGAAGAGCTAGGCTGAAAGGATAGTGCAGGAGGGAATCTTTCCCAATGACTTGGGAATCAGCTGTATTGATTACCAAGGAGTGGAAACATCTGTGTCTGGCCAATCAGTTTGGGGGTGTCCTGGCTTACAATTCAAAATGTATTCTATCACCATCTCTTGAAAGGAGAGAAGTGCTGATCCTTATCTCTATGGGAGATATCATCTGTTTATGGGCCATTAAGCGCCACTGCCTGACTGATAAGATTACATCATCTCATTGGGAGATGCTCCAGCCAAGGGGAGGAGCCATGCCTTTCCTACCTAAATAAAAAAAACGAGATTTGAAACACCAAGGCAGCCTTTTGCACTGGATTCCAGGGGAGAAAACTAGGCTTTTCCACATCATTGCTGGACCTTTGGAGGAAAACTGCACCTTCTACAGGAGCACTGTTTCAACAGAACCACATCTGTCATCCAGGAGCACTACAGCCACCATTTAATTGGACGGCACCAACACGCTGATTGATAGGGGGTCAGGTTGTATTCTGACTCTGTCAGTGAGTTTATTTTGTATTATTGCATGTATTTTATTTTTTGCCTTTTTTTTTCCTATTAAAATTGTATTACTGACTTGTAGTCTCACTGGTTTTGCTTTTAAAACCAGTACAGGGGGATATAAAGGAGAGGGTTAGCTGGCTACCAGTTACAGGCACTTGCAGTTTGAGTATGAGACTGCTGGCTGTGCTGTGAGGAGCTAAGGGACATGAGGTCATACAAGGGGCAGATATGGTGAGATAATGTTATGCAAGGGACAGTCAGGGTTAGGGGGCCAGGAAAAGGACAGCCTGGGGTTAGTCAGTCATGCAGAGTGACAGAAGGAGTCAGAGCTATGTGGAACTGCCTGTAAGACAAGGCATCAGTACTATGGGAAGCTGCCTGTAAGAAAAGGAGTCAGAGGTACCTGAGAAAGGTCTATGAAAGAAGGAGTAAGAGTTATGAGGAAAGAAGTTTGATAAGAGAAGAAGGCATATAGAGTTTGCTACTAAAGGACTGGTGGTGATACCAGCTGTGTCTGTCTCAACACATTAACTGTGACAGAGCACGACAGGAAAGCATTTGCAACCTCTTTATCTTAGTCCTACCTTCATGTAATCAGCAAACCTTTAGGTTAACAATGCACTGGGATAAATGTTCTGTAACTGAACATTTGGAATAGTTGCTCTTCTTTGCAGTGATTTCCATACTTGCTGTTCCAGTGAAATCAATGTTCATTTTTGTGCATGGATTCTCTCTTGGCCAGGCTGCCTTTTTGTTTTCCTTCCATTACAATGGTGCAGAGAGATCTTTGTCAGTTTTTCTTCAAAACAGTAATAGAAATTGAGCCAATCATGCTGTTCACCCTAACTGAGCTGATTGTTGTTTGGCAGAATTACGATCCTCGTTGCACTGAGGAACTAGACTCCGTGTCTCTGTTTAATCTCACCTCACGCTGACACATTTGAGTGGCAAAGGACGATGATAACCATTTCAGTTCAGTGCACAGTCAGATGCACTGCAGTGTTCTCAGATTACTCTTGCTGCAGTTTTGTTTAACCCCCTGCATCCTCCAGGAAGATCCTTATGCCAGGAGGAACATGAGACACAGGGTGTGCTCTCCCTGTGAGGACACAGCTCTTGCAGAGCATAACTGCTGGTGAGAGCCCAGTGCCAGCCCCGTTGCTGTGCTCAAATCCCTATGCAAAGGTGTAGACATTTGGCCCCATTACCACACTTTGCACAATCACCTTTCAGTGCAGGCAGGTGCAAGGCAAGGTATGTTGTGCAAAAAGCACAGTATGGAGTATTTATGTTTAATAGAAAATGCTTCAGGCACCCTTAGTTGTTGTAGTTGCACGTTCTGCTCCACAAGGTGCTAAGAGATAGAAGTATTTAATAAAAAAGGAAAAAAATCCATTATTCATATACTGGTATGACCTTTCCATACTCAGTATTTTACTTGGAATCTCATTTATGTGACTACAGAGAGCTTTCCTGATGTGCACACAATACCATGTAGCACGAGCTCTGACTAAAAAAAATTCAGCAGAAAACTGCATGACATTGGGTAAAGTCCCAGTAATTTAATCAAATGGGTAATTACATTATTTAAATTGTTCATTTAACATACCTGGCAACAGGAGAAAGCAAACACTGATCCTATTTCACACTTTCTGGGGACCAAATGAAACAAATTACAATTTTAAGAGACTGGGAGTTAAAATTCAGGTTAAGGTGTGATTCTAGTCCAAAAAAGACCAACTGTCAGAGGGCAGGAGGCAGCATAGGAGACAAATATTTACTTCAGTAACAAATATACTCTTTAGAGCCTGTTAGAAGTAGAAATTACAACCTACAAGCTCACAACCAATCCAGGATATTTGTTAATACCTGCAGAGGGGCTTCCCAACCTGCGCCCTCACACGTGGCCCAGGTGATACCACCAGTCATCTGGAGTTCTGCTTCCAGTCTATCAGATTCACTTCAAAGCCTGAAGGAGAATTTGCAATTGGGATGTCGTTCATCACCTTGCTGAGAACCATTTTTTCTCCAGGAGAGCTTGTCATACCAAGCAACCCACACAAAATGCAATTAAACAGTGTCACTGCTAGACCAATTAAAATTGCAGTTCAATAGTGGAACTTGCTGTTGCTGAGAAATTTCATAAATTAAGTATGTTCTGGCAGAGCTTCTCTGGAAGGTATTAGCAGTGATCCAAACATCAGGACCTAGCAAATTGCATGGGTAAAATCCTAGCTTGGTTAGAGCCAATAGCAAAACTCCTAGGCATTTATACAGAGCCAGAATTTTAATTTCTCATGCCAGCTGTAACACATTGCTATGGCTTTGGGCAAACTACACTAATTCAGCCTCCCTAGTTAAAAAACGTGGACCACTAAGCACTGCTTTTAGAGTATCTGTGTATCCTGTGGAGGATACAAAGAAGTGGCCCATACAGTAAAGGACAAGCATTATCAATCAATGCAATTTAACAAACAGGCTACTTCAGCAACTCACCACCAGAGAAATATGCCACTGATACAAATACCAGGCTTGCAGTTCCAGCCTGGAAAATTCATTTCTTGTCCTGTGGGAGCCTGGCAAAAGTGTCTTCTTTATGAATTCCATGCACAGAAGACTGGCTGAAGCTCTGGTGCAGGTGACTATCTTCACTAGTTTGATATTTTGAGAATTGTGTTCGGGTGGTCTGCATCAAACATCAGTTATGTTCTTTCACAGCCACTGTGTGTAAGTGAACAGTTGCCTTCACAAGTCTGAGATTAACAAACATACTGCTATAAATGCACATATTAACTCTGGATAACACATACATTTGTTTAAAATTAATTCTCGGGTGTTCTTGCAAAGAAGTTTTATGGCTGTATGAATAGCAGCTATAAAGAGATTTGGCTCCTTGGTAGGTGGCATGTTACATTTTTTTAAGAAATATTATTCTTCTCATATAAATGCACAACAGATGTGACACTCAACCTAAGCAGTAAGATTTATTACTATTTTTAAAGCAAATTCAGCACAGCTTAAGAGAACACTGTACAGAATTCTTCAAGCTAGGAAGAGGTTCTTCTTGTCATCAATGCATGCTTTGCATTTGTCAATTCTTGCCCTCAGAACCAACCAACGGTTTAGTATTTCAGGCCTTTCACAAAGGTGATGATCCTGCAATTCAATCTGCTAATGTAGCACATAGCAGGCTCCCTCCAGTCACAGCAGTCCTGGGCTCATCGCTTTGCTTTTAGTATCAAAAGAAATGTGCATGGCCTCTTTGGTCTCTTTTTGAGCTCCCAAAACATTTCATGTGATTTATGTTAGGCGTTATTCCAACAGCACATGCAATCAAAAGCAAGTATTACACATTATTTGGCAATGAAAAATAAACATTACAGCTGTGATCAAGGAACGTGTCTTGCTTATATTGTCTTACATTAATTTCTTTACCTCATGCACTTTTGTATAAATATTTACGGTTTCATATTTTCTTCAGAAGCCACAGTTGTTTTCTAAAAATAACCTGTTTATGCATAATCTTCTCTTTCCAAAGCACAGTTCTTCCTTTTGTTAAGTTCATTTCCAAGATCTCTGTGCATAAAAAGTGGTGAAAAAAGGACATATGAAACTTCACTAACAAACATGTTGAAAATACCTAAAAATGAGGAACAATTCTTGGATAAACACCTTCAATGGTAAACAGTCCCGTGAGAGATGAACAGGCCTCCGTTATGCAGAAATTTTGCATTTTGTATAAGGGCACAAAACATGAAAATTAAAACGTACCTGAGAATAATATTAAAATCTCATTTCAAAAAAATTTTTGTTGCTCAACAGCTTTAACTATCAAGTAATTTTACAGTTCTTGCATTTCACTTCATGTAACATAACCCAGATGGTCCAACAGGCAGCCCCTGACCAACACTCTCCCAGGTCAATCATGCAGCTGACACTGTTGTATTCACATTGGAGAAATCCATGTTTAATTCCTACCCCAGCATGAAAAGAGCCAAACACTTAAACTGTGAATCTCTATATAGTCTATAAGGAGAATTCTAGCATTAATATACCACTTCCACCTCATTCTTCTGTTACAAACAACTTGCAGTCAAAATAGTTTTCTGATCTCAAATTCAAAGCACTGCAACAAATCTGGGGCTGCCCAAGCACATTCTCTTCCCAAAGGCAGGCATGGGACAAATTTCTTGGACACTTCTCTAGAAGACCTAGGCAAATTAGGAATGCTGCAGATCTCAAATCATATCAAAAGCATCCCCTGAATTTAGATGGATCCTTTTCCAATTCATCACAACCACATCTGCCTGCAGATTCTCTCTGAATTGGTGTTCTCCATAACTCTTCTAGTCCAAGAATAGCTCACCCGCCAGCTCCCTAGACAAAGAGCACTTTCAGTAGCCCTTTAGGAGGTATGCTAATAATCTTTAAGAGAGATTGTAATCCCACTGAGTGTCTCATGTTGGTGATTGTGTATCAGTCAGGCCAAGCAGTTTCCAGTCTTTTTAAAGGGATGCATCTGATCTTTGCCAGAGAAAAATCACATTAACTCTTCATCTCTCATTACTGGCTGTCAGTCAGGGTACTGACATCCATACAGATGATGCATATTGTATTTGAAGACTATCTGCGTGTATTTGTAGTGACTATCAGAAATAGATCCAAAGGCTAGGAAAGTTTCTGCCTGTCTAGTGCTCAAGCACTGCTTTAATTTTTCTTTCATTTAACACTGGCTTTCCCTGATTGGTTTTACAAAAGTAGTAGCAGTGGAAGAGCTGTCCAAAGCAAGCAGCTTGGCCTGTTCCCACATCCTCTTTATGATATGGTTTTACGCTGAGACTTTCTGGTATCTGGAATAGTGTCTGGCTTCCTTAAACACAACGGGACACGCATCTCTGCTGTATCCCACCGGGGATTAAAACCTGATATCCCACAGAAAATAATGCTATTTTCACTCCTAAGATGAAGGAATTCATAGCCATGCCTGCTGTATGCTGTTCTGCAGTGAGGAAAAAATCAATTCTCTGCCTCCTTGCAGAGACAGACTCTTGGACTCGAAGAATGTCCTCAATCAGAGACAGAGATCCTTGAGGAACTGAGCACCAGACTGCTAAATATTAACAGAAGATTGACTAGGGCATATCTCAGAATGAGGACTGGACACTTCATTATATAGTGCATTTTTTCCTATCCTTTGAGAAAATTTCAGTACAAGGTATGGGGATTTCAAAGTGCCCATATTAACGAGTAAATCACAGAGAGGCTCATCAAACCACAGGCACAAGTGAGGGGTTTTTGAAGTTCTGTATCATCTGTGTATGTCAAATGAGAGACTGTTCTACAGAGAGAAATGCAACTGATAAAATTACATTGCTTCAAGAAAAAGATTTTATAAAAATTGTTCAAGGTTTACCTTTCAGGTATTTTGAAAACTCCCTAAAATATCCAATAACGTTGTGGCTGACAAAAAAGGAAGAGGGAAGAAAAAAGACAGAAAAGTATTCTTGAAACAGAATAGTTAATCATTCATGTTGTCTACAATTCCTTTGGCTCAAAACAATCCCGAGACAGACTCTGGCCTTATAGTAAGAAAAAAACATTCCTCTACTGTCCTGCCATCTTTCCTCTACAGTGTACAATGAAATCCAGAGTCACAAACTGCCAGGACTTCACAGACAAAGAGCATATTCTAAAGCAGAGCATTTCATGGCTCCCTGACACCCCACAGGCAGCCTTTTTCTCTGAAGTAAAGAATCTCATAATATCATTTTGAGTGACATTCTTTAAATATTTTGATTTAACACTCCCAAAGCACATTAATTTCAGTCACATTGTGCACCTGTGGGTTTTGGTGGACTGTTGATGTTTGGGGTTTTTTAACTTTTTCCTCAGCTTGATATTCTGCATTCTTCCTGGAGCTGGCCATTGTGATTAAAGATTCTGCTTTGTAATGAAAGCAAGCAATGTACCTCAATGCTGAAAGAGAGACAGCAAAAAGAGGCAGCCAAAACATATGGTGATTCTTACCTTCCTTTCTCAAGTGACAAAACAGTATATGCAGTTCAACACCCAGGATCAGTTAATTTTATCTGGAAAAGCAGCTTATGTAAGTTCACATTTGCTATGATTATAACCCCCATAACACCAATTTCCTATGTCAAGCCACTGTGGTGCCCACATAGATATTTGGGAATATGGGCATGGGGCAACATAAGTCACCAGTTATCAGCCTTGGTTTTATTTCACAATACATTCATGATTCTCTGTCCTTCCAATGGTAAATACATCACTCTTGCTTGGCAGTGCTGGTATCTGATATTCTGTGATTACCTCAGCTTCAAAGTGAGACAGTAAATTTGTATTACTCTCCCTTTAATGCAGTACAAAGCTGGACAAAGCTCAGAAAGAAACACCTAAAATCCATTACCTATTTATGATCATTTATAAATGGGTATTTATTATGTTAAAAGAAAACCATATGTTAAAGTGGAGGCCAGAGCCCAATAAATCTTTTTGGATGAAAACCCTTTACAAAAAAAAGGAATCAAATAATTAACGTTTGCTTTTGCCAGTAGAAACATTTGCTCATGAATCTTCTGGGAAGGGAAAGGCATGTAACCTTTTTACATGCCATTCCCTCAGACATCTCTGACCCCACTGCAAAATAGACAACAAAGATTCCCGACTCCACACTGCTGATTAAACTCTTGTATGAAACATCTGGATGAAATTTTCTTGACAGTCGATTTGTAAAGTATACAAGAACCAGAACTAGGGAGCAGCCATAGTTCAGATGAGTGACACCAAGATGATGCTATGCAAAAGCAGATTTTACCTTGAACACATCAACTCCTAAATATTAACCTGTGACTGTGCAAGCAACCTCATCAGCAGCAGAAAAATAAATCCGTCTTCTACTCTGCATGCCAATGTAGAGAAGGCAAATGGACTTTGAAAGAAACCCAACCCGACAATCTTGTTTTTTTAATAAAATAATAAAGGGCTTAACAGTTTACCTGCCTAATACCTAACTTCAATTGACAGGTAAGAGAGAAGTCACCAGTGCCCTTAACTTCCAAAAACCATTTCTTAAATTTGTGAATGATTTCCAAACTTCTATAGTTTCCAATAAACTCCCCGACAAACTGGATGTATTGCTTTCCTATTAGTGTCTCAGTCAATACACCCCCAGGCCTAAATTAGCAAGTGACCTGTAATTTTTGTAACGTGATATTCAAAATTAAGGATATCCTGGCCCTCTGCTGCTTGACCTTAAAGAGCCTGTCCAACGCAGCTCAACAGACTGCTCCCTTTTGGATATATGGACCCTGGAATTCTCACAATTTTCTGCATGTACAACAGGCCTAAAAACGAGACATTTTCACTGCTGCTATTAAGTAGCATCAGTGAAAAAACCTACGTGAACCAGGCCAACTTTACTCTGTAGCTGCTGGGGAGAGGAAGGCAAAAAAAGGAAAGACAGCAGCAGCACAGAAACAGCCTTAGAGTCTGACACAAAGGTGCAGGAAATAGGAAAGCATAGGGAACATTCTGCCTCAGAGCTGCCAGGCTAGGAAAATTCCAGAAGGAACAGGCAGAGATCCTCTGGCCTTTTCCAGAAGCCAAGGCACAGAGTGCTTCAGATTTATTAGACTCAGCCAGAACGACAAAATGAAAGCTTCAGCACTGCACAGGGCCAGCAGTCTGTAATTTACTGTGGTTATGGAAAATTTGATGGGGTATGGAAAAGACTTTTTATTTGGGACACTGCTGAAAAGAAATAGATTATTAGTATGTGTTTAAAATCGATTGGTGAATATTTTTAAATCATAAAGAAATTAACACATAGAGCCAAAATCTGGTCTAAATGTTTTATCTCCAATCCAAAGTTCACATTCTAAAGCACCCCTACTGCTTTTTGCTACACTACTGTGATTCCAGTAGACCTAAAGGAGAAGCACCTATTCAAATTAGTACTGTTATTACTTCCTCTCTAAATGAACTTCTCCACAAACACCTTGTTCTATAGAACCCTTTAGGTTGGAAAAGACCTCTAAGATCAAGCACAACTGTTAACCCCATGTTCACTTCTAAACTTTGTCCCTAAGTGCCACATATTGTTAAACTCAGGGATGTTGATTCTTCCCACTTCCCTGGGCAATCTGTCCCAATGTGTGAACACCCTTCCCATGAGGAAATTTTTCCCAATATCTAGTCTAAACCGCCACTGGTGAAACCAGTCTTCAAACTTTAGGAAAAAAATCTGTCAGATAAAGAAATTTCAGCATGGAACAAGAATAACCAATTGCAATGCAGACCAGAAATACAATCACAGAGTGTAACAGTAAGAAGTAAGTTTGAAGCTGTTCTTCTCCTATCAAAATAAAATATTGCAAGTATTTTGTACCACATTATTCAGTACTACCACTGGAATGGTAATGAATGAATAAAAACCAATGAGATTATCCCACATATAATCCAATACCCATCAATAATAGCAGAAATAAGTTGCCATGTAGAACATCTACATGAGAGGGCCACACAACTTGTCCAGGCAGGAGCAAATATTAATGTACGTTTAGGGTAGCAACCTGCCAGGCAAGCCATTGTAACTCAAGTGAGTTGAATTCTTGGCTAAGAAAAACAATTTAAGACTACTGCATCAAGAGAAAACCTGCCATGTTGTTAAGACCCTTTGACATAACCAGTGTATGCATTGCAACTCCAACAGACAC
Organism: Toxostoma redivivum; assembly: GCA_013397375.1. Classification (NCBI taxonomy): domain Eukaryota; kingdom Metazoa; phylum Chordata; class Aves; order Passeriformes; family Mimidae; genus Toxostoma; species Toxostoma redivivum. The sequence goes on from VXBI01014091.1 coordinate 228,050, forward strand.
CTCCCTCTACACATTTGGTCTGCACCAAATAGGGAAGATGTGCTAATATTCTGAATCCAGCAATTTGTATGCAACCAACAAACAATTAAAGTGAACAGCAGGTGATTGGAAAACATGGAACCAAGGCTTACAGTGTATCAAGAAATATCCTTACACTTAAAAAATTATAATGCACTCCAAAATCCATTTGTTCAGGCAATCCATGTACAACAGAAGGCACTGTTATCCATATGAATCTATCAATTCTGCACAGCAAAAACCTGAGAAGTGCAACTCAATTAGATGCAGCCTGGCCCCTCCCGGTCATCCAGGTTCCTTGAGGACGAATGTTTCCTTTCAGTCCATCAAATTATAAAAACACCACAAGAATTTGTACATTACAGTAGCTGGTTAGAAAGAGCATTCTGGTGGGGGAAGCACACCGCTATTTTCCAAAAAACATTCAGCAGCATTAAATTACCCTCCCCTATCACTCAGAAGTCATGATGGTTTCAAGAAAATGTAATGATGAGACCCTTCCCATTGACCTTTGTAGCCGATTCTTCAGTTGCCACTGGGAGTACTTCCAGCAAAATTAAATGCTGTGATCAGTCCTTTGTTGTCAAATGTGTAGCCACTTTGTTGTTCTATTGTCTTAGTCTCTAGAATTCAAAGAAAAAGGATATGAAAAATAGTCTGTAGAGCACAACTTTGTCAGAGATAATACAGCTCAGCTAAGAATGAAAAGTTATGGAAAAAACTCTTCAGCTGAGTCAAAATTTCATTCCCTAAATGCAATGACAGGAACAAATTACACTCAGGTTTTCTCTAAAGGCATAAATGTGCACACCTCTACAACAGAGTTGAGAAATGAAACCTTTACCAAATCAGTCTATGCTACACTATTCTGCAGATTTATTTTCCATGATGCAAGCTTTCTACACATCTAAAACCTCACACTACTGCAAGGGCAATGTAAGTAGCTAAAAAGTTAGAAAACTGTTAAATGCATAATAGTTGATAGTAATCTTCATCAAATGTCCAGCTGCACATAGATACTGCCTTAATTTGCTCTCCATTTCAAATGTCAGATTGTGTAAAACTAGTTCATACCCTGTTCAAGCAGCAGCACAAGTCAATGAGAAGGCAGTCAATTAGAAACAACAGTAAACTTACTCTGAATAACACACACTTCCAGGCAAGGAATAATGTAATCATGATATCCTGCTCAAGCTTCCTAGAAAATGTTAATTAGCACAGAGGTTGTTGTTATAGATTAGAATCAGTTCCAAGTCTCTGCAACAGCTGAAAGGGGCCCAGGGAAGTGACTCACCTGCAGCAGTTCTCCGGTGCTCTGCTAATGTGTAAATCTCCTGCAGCTGTTTCTTCTGATCCTCACTCAACGGCGAGGTCAGGGAATGGTACCAGGCTGCATCCCGGCTCTGCACCGCTGTCAGGGCAGCAATGCAGCAAAAGTGATCATCAGCTTACATTCAAGTTAATTTTAGAATAACAAAATTAAACACATGAAAATTCTGGTTGGTTTTAAAACAGAATCTACACTGCAAAACAAGATCAGTATTCCTGATGGTTTTCCTTGCACAGAATTCCCACTCTAACAGAGGCAATCCATTTTGAGGAACTTAATTAGATCCTCTGCTTTCTGAAACAGAAAGTTAACCATGTGGCCATAATTCATGGACAATGTGAATTTAATCTTCTCATTTAAAACTCTCATGAAAACTAAAAGCAACAGGATTAGTGACACAGGAAAGGGAGAAAATAATTTCCCCATTAACGTCTAGAAGGTGACAAATATTTCTTTATATACGAGTCCCTCTAGTGACCAAGCCCTACTTACTTAGGCTGTGATTGAAAAATTCTGAGGGAGAACACGAGGAGAATTAATCTCTGGCTGCATTTGCTACCATTTGTTTTTTCCAGCACTAGTAAGCCAAAAAATTGCAGGACTAACATTAGAAAGCGAGATCACATTTTACAGTTTTAGTAACCTAAACTATTACTTGTAACAAAGAAAAGGGTTTTCCCCAGTGATGACCATAAACATCTCCAAATGATTTCATCATGTTATATCATTCAGCTGACCAGCAAACACATACTTAGAAGTGCTTGTGTAAAAAACTGGTATTCATCAACACCATTTTCAAGGTCAAGAGGTGTGCTAAACCCTTCAAGAGCAGTCTCTTCCAATGCATCTTCATCCCAGTCATCATCATCATCATCTTCATCCTCTTCCTCTCCACCTCCAGCACTGCCACCTCCTCCTCCACTGTGGTTCTCTTGCATTGCCTGGCTCACTTCATTTGTCTCATCCTCATCACTTGGTATCTCTTCTGCAAAACCATTGATATGTTTTGTAAAACAAAGTTTATAAGGAAACAATGACTTATGAATTAAAAATAATTAGTAAATCTAGGTTTTGGCTGGAAAGGGGACCATCTGTTATCACCCTCTCCCCCCAAAATCTTCCAAGTCTTAGAAAAATGAAGCTGTTAAAACATTTCCTACATTCAAGATCAGGTAAACTTTTGTTTCTACGCAGACCTGAGGAATGTGAAGCTGCCATCTTTTTTCTTCTTTCAGTTATGCAGTCATTGTACAATTATAGGGTCCAAAATTTTTGAGGAAATGTCTTCCGTAAAATGGTCCCATCACTCTGCTTTTTAAATTAGAGACTTGCATAGAATTCACGAATGTACATTAAACCATGAGAAATCCATCTGTATCTCAACTGTCTGCCCTCTCTTGAGTGTTGCCTTATTTGAACAACTTAAACCAACATATTAAGTTGATGTTACCTTCCATTCTGATTATGAAACTATGACCCCCTGAACTAAACGCAACTACAACCTGCAATTCTAAATACTGCTCTTTCTCATTTAAGGAAAAGTATTTCTGACTTATGATCAAGATTCAAAAAAACCAAAACCTTCATTTCCAAACCTGCAGCTCTTCCTGTGTTAACAGTTAGAAAGAATAAAGATGACTATAGATGCAGCAAGCAGGGACTGAATCATGGGACAGAGATTTTAACATTCCTGTGCTGTCTCCATACTACAGTCCTATGTATTGAGAAGAATTCTGTGATTCCATTACAGAACAAGAACAAACAAAATGAAATGTGAGTGGATTACATAATCTTCTTACATCCAATCTAATTTTCAGCCCTCAAAACATCTTGTCAAGCACAAGCTTGACTCCTTGTTAAGCACATTTGCCTGCAATGCTGTGCATAATTCCCTCCCCACAATTCTCTCTGTAAGGCATTCTTTGATGTTTTTTCTCTTCTGGCAGATAGAGATTAGAGGCCTGTGTGCTCAAAGAACCTTGGCTGTCTCAAACCCCAATCTGCAAACAACTTCCCATTTGGACAAAGAAGATCTGCCAGGATCTCCTTCAAAATTCAATCAAAAAGGTCTTTCAAACAGCTGAGTAGGGGAACAGCTTCTTTCCAGGAAGTAAGAATATACCTAGTGGAGTCCTGGCAAACTCCTGCTGCCTATGTGAGAAGACAGGGCATATTCACAACTCAGCAGAGTAGACCTGCAAGTTACTCTTGAACCAATACTACCCTTTCACAAAATGTTAGCTGTTACACCATGAAACATTTTGATTACAATTTGGGAAGAAAATCAACTCCAAAGATGGTATTTCAAGCACCCAGTAAGCCGAGCTATTTTCAGCAGACTAATGAGTCTTAAAAATGAACTGCAATTTCTTACCCCCTTTAAATTAAATCCAGACAAAATCCACAATGTGAAAAGGGGAGATTTTACCATTATCTTCTGCAAAGTGTTTTTCATCTTTAGCATGATCCTCATGTTCTGTGAGCTCTCGGGAGGCGCAAACTTGTTTTAAGCCCAAGAAGAGGAGGAGGATTGAAGGAACAATCTGGGCAGCCACAGCATCCACTGCAGGTGGTCGGTTCTGCAATTCCATTAGGATGCTCAGTCCTATTATACACATCTTTCTGTCGTGGAGTCTGAAACACAATTGTTATAAAAAGCCAGATTTTTACTACAAGGTGAAAAAAATCCTGGTGCTTGACATGGCAGAAGACAACGTTTCAGAGGCGACATTCAAAGTCTATGGTCAAAGATCCTACATAAACTATTTTCTTCATTCTGAATCGAGCTTCCCACTGGAAAGTACTCATCCAGTAACAACTAAATATCTTTCAAGCATTGGTCAATTTCCTGGAGCAACTTTTTCTGATTACCAAATGCAAAATTTATAATGCTAAATAAATACTGTTTAATAATTACATAGACTATCTTGTCTTTAATAAAGCATTTGATACAGATTATCATTATTAAATAGGATGAAAAATTAATTTGCCTTGGCTTTGATAGCAGTACTGTTTCAGGGATGGAAATTGGCAAAAACTATTAGCAAAGAGCAATGATAAGCAGGAATGCATTGAATCGCAGGGTGCATTTATGGAATGCCCCAGGGATAGCTGAAGTAAAATTATGAGAAATTAATCACAATGGCTGTGTTATACATATTTCAATATATAATTTCTAATGCTACCTTGAAACACATTGCTAACTCTGGTGAAAGCAGGGAACTAATTCCACCTTATCAAGCATAACTGGCAGTATACTCAAACTGGGAACTTTCAAATGAGTAGACCTCCAGTAAAACAAACTGAGACAACTGAAGGGGAAGAAATCCTTTGAATTAGTAGCAGAAAGGTTTTTATGTTTTTTATAGTCAGGAAGGTTTTTTTATAGTCAGGAAACTAGGTAAGAACCTATGCTTTTAAACATAAGAATTGATTTTCACTTCCAGAAATAGAAATTTCTGCAAACAAGATGGAAAAAAATCTCTAAATGCCTCTGCAGATACTCTTTGGTTCTCCTTTACTGGAAACATCAGAAGTATTCAACTTGGACCTAACATTACAGTATTCTGTTATTATGGCCTTGAGAGTAGCTTTTTTTATTTGAACTATTCAATTTGTTGCTGACAGCTTCTGTGCAAGCCTTCTGCAGTGCCTAGAGAGACCAAGCAAACCTCCAGAGGTGGCAGAAAATGGCCATCCTCTAAACTCTTGGGATACTTCCATTACTGAATCAGTTTTACTTTGGAATGAAGAGAATACAAGTTAAGAGAGAAGAAATAAGATGGTCATCACCACAGGCTGCAATAAAGCTAACAGAGGGACAACCAGCTCAATCCACCACTTCAAAAATCACTACAGAAATATAGCATTTAAGTGCTTAGCATTTCATTACCAAAGCTCCTATATTACATGCTACTGAACTATTACATCCTTTAAGTAACACAATCCTGTACTGCAGCTTTCTAAACCTTATTTGTGCTTAAATAAGGTTAGAGATCTGGAGGGATTTCATGACACCTCCCATGCTGTTAGTCCTGTTAGGATTTACTGAAGTGATTCATTCTCAAGAGCAGTTGACAACAAAAAGAAATTATGTATGACCATGCAGAACATTATGATCCCAGCAGACCTTCCAAGAACAACAAAGTCAACCAGGATATCAAATGACACACTTTGTTACATTGAGTTTGGCTGCTTGGTTACAGGTGTTGAAAAATGCACCAAAGCATATGCAGGAAGAGAGTGTTCCTGTAACCATAATCCTTTCTTTTCAGATGGAAAGGGACACAAAAGAGAGCATACAAACCAGCCAGGGAGACTGAGATAGAGGAACAGGGTCAACTTTCATGAAAAAAACCCCATAAATCCCATACTCCTCTCAGCTGAAATTACTTACTCCTGCATGTTGAAAACAAACCATTTGCTCTCATGTCAACACTTTGCAGACCAAAAACCAAGCTAAAGATAATGCTACCTATAAATGAAGGATAGCTGTTATTTGGAGAGTTGTTCTTAGTGCAAATACAAATGGAAAAAAATTTCTCTAACCTCCTCTTTGTGACAGCATTGTCATCCAAGTGTGTCCAAAGCTCTGTAATCTGTGCACGAGATTTCTATCCTGCATGTTGACACTCGGAAGTCATGAAATTTCTTCAAGACCCAAATGTACAAAGAAGCAATTTCAGCCACATGCACCAGAGCAAACAAACAATTCCTAGCACTATTTTTTAATCATACATTTGAAAAAGTTATCATTGCACAATGCCAATTGCAAAATCCAACAGTAAAATGTAAAAGAAATCTTAGTAATTGATGGATTAGCTTTATATTAAATTATCATTTTGGGACAGCAAATCAAAGTACAAGAATGAAGTCCTGCTGCTTGAAAGGGAGTTGTCATTGGGAAGCAGCCCAAATGACCAAAACCCACAGTGTATTTGTCATGCTCCACTTTAAAGCTGCTAAACAGTTGCAAGAATGAACATGTCTTCAGAATATGTATGTTATTAGAAGGCCCCGCAGGACAGCAGAAATTCAGGCATTGAGCCATCTTCAGTGAACCTGAGCCAGAAGGAGACCTTTCTTTCACCTGCCAGCAGAGACAAACAGCAGGAAAAGCATCTGCCTTGCCTGAAGTTCAGTATTCTACTATGCCCCAGCTGTATTAAGGAGCCATAGGACTGAACAAGCAAAACAGAGTTTTATATATTTTCATAATAGCAAAGAATGGCTTCAGGACCATTCTGTTGCTATCAAAAGGCTCATTATTTCAGCACCCTTCCATCTGCTCAAGGGAGCCTAGATATGATTCTCCTTAGTAATTTGTGCTTTGAGATCTGTACTTATTTGCTCAGAAGCACACAATAGCCCTCCCTAACAATCAGGGACTCTGCTTATTCCCCAATGGTTCCCAAGCCTGTAGTGTTAAACACACAACACGGCAATGTATGACTCCAAGTCTGTTTTTAACAAGCTGTGTGTGGTCCTCATAATCTGCAGAACCTCTTCTTGCTAACACACTTTCCTCTAATACAGCACAACGGATTTTAAAATCTTTTGTATTTTAAACCAAGCTGAAAGTATTTCAGAGAAAAATCGCTAAGCCTTTCCTTTTACTGGTTTGCCATGCTCCTTTGTGAGAATCAAGTTTCTTTCTATTACATCAATCCAGTTCCTGGACAAGCTCCAAATAATTAGCCACTTCCTTCTAGTTGCAAAGTTGGAACCAACATAAGAGTGGGATTTTTATATACAACTCTGAGAAACCTAGGATTTTTAACTAATCAAACTCCTATGAAATATATAACCCTATTCAGCTTCAAAAAACTCAAAATCACTTACTGAAGGGTTTTCTGAAGACTTGCTTCAGAAATTTTCAGAGATTTTCCTTTCACCCTAGTTACCATAGAAGAATTTTTAGTATGAGAATAAGCATAAATCATGCAGCTGTCAGGAAAAAGGTAGAAAGTGGTAAGGACCAAATGTTTCTGCAAAAAGCTTTCCAGTGTGAAGTTACTGTAGAAAACATTTAGAAATAAATACAATATCCTGTGGCATATAGGCACTATCAGCACACAACCACAGATATGCGATATCCACTATGACATACTGAATTTATGCACAGTCTTAGAAGGAGCTCTGAGATCTCTTGCCTGGTTAATATTTAATATGCCAACTTCGTAACACTTTTTCAATAGCTTCCACAGCTTTAACAACATGGAACTTACCTTATCAAAAGTGCTTTTCCCCTCCATTTTTCCCATGGATTCCATCTCATGTGCTCACATGTGCTGCTCTAGAAATACCGCATTCTTTTGGCAAACACCATTGGCTCCAGCCTGAGCATGTGCAGCCATGCACAACCCTACTGCTGGCAGAGCAAGATCTATGGGGACTAAGACTTCACATGAACGGATAAAAGACACAGAATCACAAAATAGTTTGGGTTGGAAAGGACCCTAAAGGTCATCTAGTTCCAACCCCTCTGCCATGGCAGGGACACCTTCTACTAGACCAGGTTGCTCAAAACCCCATCCAGCCTGACCTTGAACATTTCCAGGGATGGACTGTCCACACATAAGAGTGTGAGATTTATGTGAATAAAGGTTCTTGTACAGCCACTGTCACCAGCACGTTCCAGATTTCTTGCATGGTTGACAAAGAAATGACAGAAGATTCAACTGGTCCTTCACATCTGGAGGTGGATCTACTTTGATCTAGTCCAGTTTCTCTAGGATCTGTGAGTTTACCAAATTATTTGGGTCTAAAAATGCCTCTTAATGAAAAGCAAGCTAAGTTTAAACCAAAGCAGCAAATGGCTGCTGATGAGAAAAAGGACTGTACAAATAAGGGTGCTCACTGCTCTCTGATGAAGACATGAACTTGTTAGGGGGGGACCCAAGAAAGGGTTCTAAGAACATAAAATTTTTTTTTCACTTCTGTTTTTTCCTGTTCAGTTAGGCCTCTGAATCTGGGGCTCCTTTACTACTCATAAGAAAACAAATAGTCTGCTAGAAGCAGTACTCTCTTGAGGGAAAGAGAGGAAGTCTCTTACAGCACATCACAGTGCCTCACCAGCAGTACTACAGCAAAAGCCCTACCCTACACCTGGAAGCCACAAAGTGAGGAGACAGCACAGAAGGAAGAGTGACTTTTAGATTTGAGCAATATTACAGATAATTATTTCTCTGCTGGTAGCAGCAGATCAAATAGAGAGATTTTTAATCCACTGCTGCCATTCAAGTGCAGTCTGGGCAGAATGACAGGCATGACAACTGCATATTTAACCTTTTATTTTCACAGGCTCTGTTAAACTTTTTCTCAGCTCCAAATAGGAGTTTATTTGAACAGTAGTTTCAGTAGCTGATGCTTTTTGAAGAGCAACACAGAAGAACTGAAAATAAAGCTGTAGCTCACTATACTATTTAAGATTGGAGCCGAGTTAGACCCTCAACATTCTTCCTCTCTGAATCTGACTAGTTTCTCACTGAATGCTCCAGGATGAACTGTTTCAGGCTATAAATCTCTTTCAGTTTACCATGTGTAGGGAGCAACTTTCTTCTTACTGTCTCTGTATGCACTTAGCATGTGATATGTAGTAGAAAAAAAGGAAAGCACAAAGAGATGAAGAACAAGAACTTTGCTCCAGCTGTAAAAGAAAATTGGTACACAGAAATCCTAAAATGTCTTTCCCTTTTCTGAAGTTGGTAGATGTAAAAATAATTTAGTAATTAACAATAATATTACCACAAGGTGTGGAGAAGCAACTTAAGAAGACAGGGCCTAAGCCTATCCATACACCTGAATAGGCAGGTGTCATCCTCCAGTGACAAGATGTCATCCTCCAGTGACAAAACGAAACTTGAACATGAAGGTGAGACATAGCTGTTAACTATGTCTGTCTGCTTTGCCCTTAAGTAGATTTTAATCTCACAGTTAAGACACCTCATCTCAGCTGAGAGGCAAGCACTGGCCTTCACCTCTGCTCAGCATCAAGTGCGTGCTTTGCTAGGTGATGACAGGCTTTGTTCCCCTTCATTAACTTTTCAAATGCTTAGCTCCTGCTTGAGCGCTCACCAGTGCAGCACACACACATTCAAGGGAGGTCACAGTGACGTTTAAGTTCAGCAGTATGCTAAGCAGTCAATGGCACAAAGATAAATATGCAAGTTGATTGTGAAAATTCATGTAAAATCAGAGGTGGAGTTCACTGGAGAGAATAATTTTTTTTTTAATTAAATGGAGCAGTTCAAAAATAATTTATGTAACAGAACAGAAAGTATGTACACAGTGTTTCAGATAAAAAGTTAACACATTGCTGAAAACCAGCTGGTCAATTCTGAAAAAAAGCCAATATCTCTCAATACTTACCCAAAAAAACAGTCTGTGTCATTCATCCACTGGTTTATGAACTGTGCAGTGATAGGTTCAGGATTGTGTGGAAATCTGATGTTCTCCAAGGTGTGCAAAAGTAGGTCAGGATTGTAGTAGAGTGCAGCTATGGCAACTTGAAGACACATGGTACGAAGCTCACTTGTTTTAACTCCTCGAGTCAAGCGCTCCAGAACAGCCTCCACAAAGAGGGGGATACACTGGACATATAATGAGAGAAAAAGAAAAGGAAAGGGAAAAAAACCCAGCCATTAGACATGTTGTCAGATTATACAAAATTTTACCAGAATTATGTCCTGAGTTATATGAAGTTCAGGTATAGAACTATGGAACACATTCTATTCACTTCTAGCCTCCAACCACATGCTTATAAATCTTCCTTAAAATTAGCTCTACTCTGAGCTAAAAATTGCAATGTTATTCTGAGCACAGGGGAGAATATTTGGGGCCATTTGGTGGAGTTTGTTCTAGCATGTAGAAAAGATTTAGGAAAACCTCAGACATTCTCATCTTTAAAGAAAGATACTAAACAATTTCAAAGCTAACAGGCATTAGAAATTAAACTATCTAAATCCATAACATAAGAAGCGTTCCCTAATAAATCTAAAGTGATGTTAAATTTTTTATAAAAGTTTAAAATTAGTTTAGTCAGATAAAAACAAACATGCACAAATTTCTAAACAATAAAATAAATATCCTCTAAACCCATGTATATTTCAATGGGCAAATTTATACTTTACAAAAATTTGGGAAGCATTATGGAAGTTCTAGTTTATGAGTTCCAGTTCCGTGTGCAACCATTTTAATTCACAGAATTGTACAGGTCATTTAAGCCTCCCACCACATACTTATTTCAATGCAAATGCATTGAATTCACTTTAAACTCTTCCAGATTTCCTTTAAAAATAAAATCTTTCAGAGAACATTTTTATCTTCAATTACTTCAGATTTACACTGGTAAAGTTATATCAGTTTTAGTGAAATTAACTGAAAATTTATCACTGAAGTCCATGGATTGCACTGTGGCAACATCAAACATGATACGCCAAGATAATTTAGGCTCATTACATAAGTCCAAAATTTGGCCCTTAATAGGAAAAAGACTACTTGCTAAAAAGGTGTTCTAAGAAACTCTGGAAATGTGTGATTTTATTTATCCCTGCAAACACAGTCCAGCCATGCTAAAAAAATCCACACTTCCAAATGCACTAAGTAATTTAAAATATCAAAATTTCCTATAGCTTGGGAAAACAACAGCAGCTGGATATGTACAGTTAGCCTCTCAGCCACAGTAGTTTTAAGTAGGTGTTTTGCATCAAAAGGGAAATTCTATTAAGAGAAAGCAAAAAAGGACAATCTTGTACAACATACTATATTCTTATAATTGAGTCCATATTCATTTTGTGGTCATGCCCATTAATATCTTGTCTCAAAACCAAAAAACCCAAGCCTTACAAACTTCCCTAAGTTCATTTACTTCTTTCTCTTTTTCTCCCCACCTTATATTTCCCTCAAATTCTCTAATTCCAGCTATTTCTCTCAGGAGTCATGGATCATTAGAAAGCAATAAAAGAGAAAACCTGTTCAATATGTATCACCTGGTCAATACCCCGTCCTTTGCACTGAAGAACAATCACTTCTAGGAGTTTGGCTGCATGGCACTCTGCATCTTCTCCTGCATCTCCTGTCAGTACCTAACAATCAGAGTAACAATTTAATTTATCAGTAGTCACTGACAACACTGAAAGCAAGTGCTCTTGTACCTGCACACATCCAAAAATCTGTACACAGTATATACATATGTATTCATACTAAATTTTGTGAGGAATTAAGACACATGATTCATCTCTACAGGACATAAACAAGTGGCTAAAGGTGAATTTTAAAAACTAGAAGAAATTTTTGTAGTCCTTAAAGAATGTTATATTCTTTATATGTACTCACTTCCCCTTTTTTAGAAAGAAATATCACTTATAAGAATCACTGATGTTTTCCATATTGTGTTTCCATTTTTTCATTTCAATTCTAATAGTCACTGGCAGATTAACAGCCTGGCAAGGTAAAGTGCTATGTCTAGGCTAGTTTCTGATTAAGAACAAAATGTATGCAACCATTCTGTGTGTAGGCACATACATATGAAACTGAGTGCTTCATCTCAGTACATTTCAATCCCATGGTCACTGTCAATCAAACCTGACAAAAGAAGCAAAATTTTCACATCAAACACTCTTAAGTTTCTTAAAAATAAGCAGGTAGCTAGATGCCTAACATTCTCTAGTGCCCCAAATCAGTGGAGGACTGCAGCATGATCTCATACTTTATTATACAAAAGAGGCTCAGCATTAAAGAGAAACAAGATAAATGTAGGAAGAACTTCAAATAAGTTCACACCTTAGCTGACAACCAGAGAGTCCAACTTGGCAATCTCTTGTGCAAGATACAGAACCCAAGGAAATCAGGCTTCATTAATTCCCTACCTACCAAAATAGCTCTCCATAGAAGAGAGTCAAGATGAACAGCAACTTCCTCCCACACAGATTTTTGCACGTAATTTTTTTAAAGCATGTCACTTAAAAAGTGTGAAGGTGCTGCATGTGCTCAGAACTGAGGTAAGACCAAAATTCACTTAGTTCTGAAATGCTTGGCCACCACGTGGCACGTTGAGGTCACTCAGCTCCTCTAATTGTTATGCACCAGCAATAAGCACAACAGTAATAATCAGAAGCCTTACCTTTTTACACATAGAGTAAATGATTTCTAAATGCTTTGGGTTAGACAGTAAAGTATCAGTGTCAATGGTCACATAATTATGCAAGAGAGGCATCATATCTGCAGAACAGGGAGAGCAAAAGAGAAAAAAGTTACAAAAAGTGCTGACCAGAGAGGCAGTCCTAAAAGGGAATTCATTAGCTTAGATTCTTGAATATGGTTGGAAATTCAAACTCTGCAAAAGTCTTTTCTGGAAGAATTGTTCATAAAATGCACTTATGAAGGGTTGCGTTTTTGAACTAAAATAGGACTACATTTTAATTAATCAATTTGTAGTTTCACATAAATTTTGAATATTCAACTTTCTTTGAGTTCAGGACCCCTAAAACAACTGATCACACTGACAGATTTGAACATGCTTAAATATCCTACTTAAGTATCTCCTGTTACACTCCCACACTAAACAGACAGTCAGGGCATGACTTAAATACATGAACATTTTAAACCAAGAAACTAAATGGAAGCGACCTTTATCAGGGTGGGTTTTAGAGATGAATTCTCAAACAGTAAAAACATCACTAGGACAGAAGTGACTTTACCTGCAAAGTATTCAAAGCAATCCTGCTGGAAAACTTCGTACAGAACACCTAAAAGCTGCCACATCTGAGGTGAAATCATCTGGCATGTTAAGCTGAAGGCCAAGGACAGAATTTCTTCATAAAACTCTGCAAAAGACAAGCAATTTAAAGCAGGGTGCTTCACAAAATAAATTTAAATTATAAATACCTTCAAATCTGAAACCAAGTCATGAGTCTAGTAACAACTAGAAGACAGCAATTAGAAACTAAACCATACAGAGAAAAAGAAAACAAATTGTGAAAGACTCTTTCAGACAGGCCTATGTTGGCTATAGTTACAATGATATGCATAGTCTTCCACCATAAATACACACCAAAAAAAATACATCAGCAGCACATGAAAGACAATGCTTCTAATAGATTTACTGAAAAATAATTTTTCTCTCAGCCTTTGTTTTTTCTGCAAGGACTTATCACAAAACTATAACTTTAAGTGAAGCATACTGATAAAGCAGTACTTTAATTGCAGACCATGTCCATAAGAGACTAATGTAGTTGTAGACATTGTCCTTTAACACACATAGCCAAAATTATAATCAGAATAGCATCTTCAGCTTTTGACCTCCAAAACACAATAGCCTATCCACTAATGTACATGGGTAGATCAAGAGAAACAAATTGCAATGGTAAAGTGATGGCTTTTTTCTTTAAAGAAACACACATAAAAAGATTAAATTCTGTTCTAGAAGTTAACAATAATTAATTTACATGTTTGTACATTTCTCTAAAACATACCTATAACATGTTTCTGCAAAACAAGGCCAATAATCTGTAAACAAATGCTCTCGAGCTGTTGAGTGATCTGAAATAAAAGCATAAAGCAGTTTATTAAAAAAAATCAGAAATACAGCAATGAAATAAGTGTACTTAACTAATTCAGTTTGAGAAGTTCTTCAAATCAAAAAGGTTTTATCGTTTTTTAAATGCTGCAATTAACAATCACGTTATGAAAAAAGGTCTCCTTGATGCAAAAAGAACCTCTTTACCCTGAATATGTAATTTGTGGACATCGTACCACAACTGGGAGACCAGTTCCTAGGGATTCTATCCAAGAAACTGCTGGGTAAACTAGAGACAGAGGTCATCACTGTAAAAAACTTGCCTTATGCAAAATATTTCCCCTTAAATGCTACTTTAACACTCTGTAATACAATTAGTCACTGTGAAGAAAATTAACTCTACCCCAACCAAAACCAGCACATTCCAATGAAATATTTACCAAGTAAGGGATAAAAATTTTACCCTTGGGACATAAATTCCCTTGAAGTTGAAAGCTAAACAATCAATAAATCACAAAAGTAAACCGGGCTTTAGATTCATATCTGTCAGAGGTGGCTTGGTACCATCCCGCTGTAGTAAATGCACATTCTTGCCAAGTGATGCAACATACAAAGAAGTGCTTGTTGTGATGAATGAAAGTATGAAGGAAAATCTCACCTCCTTGTGGTCTTCCACAACTGTCAGGATTGTGTCAATTGTATGCAAGATGCCCATGGCCATAACTGTTTTGTCCTCTACTTCCTCATATTCCTCACTCTGAAGTACTTTACCAAATATTTCAGCCTGTGAACAAAACCAACCAACGTGACATTCAAGAGCAACCTGTGTTTCTAATTTGTCATTCAAAACCAGGCAGGTAATGCAGCAGCAGCAATACCTTATCTGTAGGAGCTGTCAGCACTGAAAAATATTCTTGCTACTTTTGAAAGGTAATATAGCAAATTAAAATCTCCTCTTTTTTGTTTAGAAGTCAACGTTAAGTCATTTGAAATGCTAAATAGTTAGAGCTTGGCTCATTAAAGCCAGTGACACAAGTCAGTATCTTTGAAAAATCTATCGGTTTTAAAGACGCTTCATAGAGAAAAAAACACATAAATAGTACAAATACTACAGGAGGACTCACAAAAATTACTTTAAACAAGGTGTGCTTCAAGCAGAGTTCATTAAATGTTCACCAAACTAGGCATGTGCTTCTGACTGGACTGGTATTTTACTACTCCTCTTACCAGGTGTTGAGTCATGTCCACAGCGATAGTAGCGACTTCCTGGCTGTACTCATAGATCATCTTCTGGATAACATTTGTGAGATCATCATTTTCTGTCTCTCTGACAATGTGCAGGAGCTCCTGCATCACTGGCCTTACATAAGGCTTCACATATTCCTTGGCTAAAAGATCAATAGAAACTAGGTGAAATCTACTGTCCACAAACACAAATACACAGCATCTCCAAACTGCCAGGTAACTGACTACTCTTGAACAAAATAAGTTTAATTTGAATTCACTAAAGAAATAAAAAAGCCAAAAAACATACCCAAGGCAATATTACAGTCCATAACCAGTAGACAGAGTTAATAAATTGTGTAATATTGAAATGCCACCTACAGCAAAAATCCAGTTTTGAGGGAACACTTGCTCTCATATATAAGCAGTATTCATTTTTAAACATACACACTGCTTAACTTCAGTAAAAAAAAACAACAAAGGTAATATTTACTTTATTAAAACAAACATGCTGATTCTAACTTCTTTTGCGTCATCAAAACTTGAAGCGGAATTCTGGGATGTAATGAGCAAGAATCTGTCTAAACATGATAAAATATTCTGAAATCTATGTCTTTAAATGACAGAAATGTTTAGATAAATCTGCACCAACCTCCTCATCTGGATAAAAAAAATCAATAGATCAGTGTATACAACTGATGAATCATCGTCACATACCTTGCTCTTGGTTGCTTATTAAGGTCTGAAGGGCTATGGCTGCTTCTACTTTGACAGGCATCTCCTTATCATCAATCAGGCTTTTCTTTGCCAGCTCTACTGCATTCCTCAAGTTTAGCTCATTGTGAAATTTCAAAGCACTGAATGAATGAAGTACCCAACAGGACTGCAAGGCAAAAAGAGAAGCAAGTTAGGGGCTATGGAAATTTTAAGCATTTTTAACTGAGTCAAAACCAATGCAAACTATCTCCTTGTTTGCATGCACTGCTTTTTTTTCCCCCACTCAATTATGGTATATTCTTTCATTAAATGTAACATAGGTATTGCACTCAAGCAGCTCTTTATTACACTTTCCCAAATTCCAATAAATTCAGTGTGCATATAATTTGCATTCCTATCTTTGGTCCTTCTGGGGGAAATAAAATCAGAAAAAAAACCAACGAAAACTGCTTGTCCATGACTGATAATGGCACTTGGGGATTTTCTTCAAGTAACATTCAAATTGATGTTACCTACTTTGAGAAATCCTGCCAATTCTTCAGAGTCATCTCTGCTTATGAAAAATGGCCACAATCGCTGCTCAGATTCTCAAGTTTGATTGAAGAGGTGAACATTAACACAACACAGACCCTCCATCAATTCATTTAACTAAAAAATCATTGTTTAAATCAAAATTAAGAAAAAATACTGCACAAGAATGGTTTTTTAAATTTTCCTACGTATTTACCTAATTTCTTTCAGTAACATTCAGAATGAAATCAAACTGCAAAGGAAGAAACCATGGCAAATACTGGAACTGATGTAACAGGTGAACTTACTCGAGCTCTAAGGTATCCCAGGTTAGACATGAACAAGGGAAACACGTGATTCTGTAACATCAGCTCCATTTGATCCTTGAAGACACTCTTCTGTTGGAGTAAGGAAAGATTAATTTTGGAGACCATTCATTTTACATACTTCTGTCTAGCCCATAATGCCTTTCAAATGTCAACCACGGGAAATACAATTATTTGTCTATGTAATAAAGGTATCCTCCCACAAAGAGAACTGGATCCCTTGCCTTGAATAGAACCAACTCAAAAGCACAGCAAGTTGAAAACCAGGTAAGTGAAAAAACTGTATATACAATATTCAACTTGGCATTATTCATTACAACATGTAAACTGGAATTTTCAAGTTATTTAAGGCAATTAATTCCAGCTGATTTTTCTTAAAACCTAACAAGGATCAACAACCTAGTAATTCCATTCTTCCTACAAAGGAGTACATACATACCTGAAGATAAATATGAGTTTAATATGGAACAGATCTGAGTTTCAGATGACCTACTGTTACTCTAAGTATCAAAACTTGCTATTTTGGACACTACAGCAACAAATCCCACCTTTTTTCATGTTTATTAATGGATGGAGATAATTCCTTTGTGACAGAAATTTTCTTAGCTGGAGAAGGATACTTGATGAGAGTTATTCTTCATTATTCCAACCTTGCAAATCCCAAGATACTCCCAGGAAGCTAGAACCAGCATGGATAGTTGAGACTTTCCATATGGTCCCAAAATAATAGAAAAGATACATGCTAGGCCCACTGTTACCATCCAAAGGAATGGTTCAGTGGCTAAGACAGAAGAGGGTGAAATCGGACACTCAATACAACATGTACCTTATGTGATCACACTTTATTTCACCAATGCACACAGCATTTTTTCCACAGTCATTTCCCAGCCTTCACAGAGCTGAATGAAAGACTGAGCAGAGAAAAAACAGAGAAAGGAAAATACTGTTCCTTTGTGCACACTGGCCAGAAGTATGTAGGCATTGAACTGGAGATGCTGTGGGGAGCCAGGTGGCTCAGGTAGGGCCACTGTGTCTTTGAGCTCCTTAGACTCTGTATCTCAGTCAGCTCAAGATCCAGAAAGCACTTACAAATCCAGGATTTTATATGGAAACAGCTGATGGAATGTTTCAATGGGTCAAATTGCAAACACAAGAAATTCAAATTTTAAAAGGGTCTGCAGTGTTTGGGGTTATTACTCTTTTATAAAGTACAATATAACCTCATGTTTCAGGACTGAAAATTTCAAACAGGACCAGAATACTGGAATAAATCCCCCTTTTTCCCCCAGGACAGAGATAAATATGTCAATATGAAAGTCTCCTCACAACACAAAAAATGTCATGCTCTTTCACTGTTATACTCCAGCATGAGGAAGTGCATTTACAATCCAAAATCATCTACAAAAATTCTGCAAAAGTTACTGATGTTTCAGGATTCAAGATCAGAAAATAAATTGGTAAAAAAACAGATGTTAAATGTTGGTAAGATGTTGCTTGTAATACGAAGAAATATCCTGGACATCGAGACAATTCAGATAAAATATAATAAATTACTTTTTAAAAGAAGCCTCCAGCACGAGATCATCATTCTCATGATAAACGTGATAATATTATGGCAGTTACTTTTGACATGGAACAAAGGCATACTTTGGACTCCACCATCTACAAAAGCACAAGGCAAACTGTAATCAGTATCAGAAAGTAACAGCGTGCATTAAATTTGCATTGAGATTCCAGAAAAATACCCAAGAAGATGCTGTCTATAAAAAAAATGGAGGAAGGCTCTTTGCTCTTTCCAGCTTTTTTCAAAACTCCCAGCTGGCAGATGAAATAAGTCTTAAAGCCACACATTGAAGAGTGAAAAAGTTGGAAAGCTAGACAGAACATTCCTGTAACATGCTAAGTAAACCTTTTCCTGGAACCAGAAGCAGCCCATAACAGTGCAGGCTGCTGCGGAATTTCATAAAAATCATATGCAATGTTGCTGATGGAATGCATGTTTGCTTTCTTAACACTTCCATTTTACTAGTAAAGCAGGAGGGGAGCAAGGGACTGTTGTGTAACAAACAAACAGAGCTTTGGAAAAATGTGAGGAGAAAAATCTGTATATAAAATTGTGCTATAAAAACCAGGAAAGAATGCTAATCGTTTTAAATAAACAGACTCTCATATTCTGATTGCAATCAGAGTGCAATCTCTCTACAGACTTTATAAATATGGCTAAGGGCTAGTCATAATTTATAAAGAAAGACTATTTTATTTTAAATCACAGTTGATAGCAAGAATTGCAATTGCAAGCAAACTTTTTTTCATTTCTTTACCCACTTACTTTCAGTAAAATATCTGCTAGGGATCCTATAACATGCAAAGCTCCATCTTTTTTCCTTGGATCAATGTTTGGCTCTGTCAGAATTTGGTAGCAATATGCCATCATTTTTGGTAATACCTACGCAGGACAGAAAACATATAATCCCCTTTAGTCAAGTTATTTAAATAGCATTGTTTAAAAAATTCATATTACATTTTCAAGAAGAAATTTTGCTCTCAAAGCAATATGAGGTACTAAATGTAGCATCTTTCAATAGTAAAAGTGTAAAACTTTAGAATTTTCAACTTTTCAGCCAAACTGGTCAAAATTAATCTCCTTGAAATTTCACATTACTAACATCAAGTACAGTATTTTTCTTACTGTCCTGAGGCAAATCAAAAATGGTAATGAAAAGGCAAGAGGCTCAAACAGCATCTCACCCACTTTTTCCCTTAAGTTCTTTTCTGGCTCATCTCACACATAAATGTAAATACCTATGTATGTGTGCATATATGTATGAAAATATATATGTATATTTTCAAGGAGAGCTTGGACTAAAACCTCACAAACTTAACTTGATTTATTGATTTTGGCAGTAGTTTCTAAAGTTGACTAGACTTAGAAAAATTTCTTGGCAAAACCAACAGCTGAATGTGATTTCCATACTCATTATGTCCTTTTCCATCATGTCACTTTGATGGTCTAAACACAAATTATGAAAATGAATAGGAAGATCAGTGGACAAGAACTGTTTTGACAATAAAAAAGTAGAAAGGTCATAATCCACCTATCCCACCTAATGTAAAGACTGTGTTCTCTTCTGAAAATCCATCTGGAAATGGAGCTCCATGATTACTGGATGTTAAAATGGAACCTAGAAAAACATTTGCCATTTAGCCAACTGTGCTTCCCAGGGCTTGCCTAGGTATTTTTGTGCAGGTCACTGTAAATACGGAAAGGTCTACAGAAAAGTTACAACCTCATTTAAAGAGTAACTGCATGAAATGGGTTTTGTCTTTGCTAATTTCATTGCTCTAAAGAAGGATTTTAAATAGTATCAGTGAAAATTAATAAGGATCAGGTCCACTCTCCCTCCTGCTACAGTTAGTGATGCTGAGAACAGCTGTGACAGAGGCTCTTTGTAAACCTAGGAAAAGCTATTCCAATATATCTATTCAAACCCATTTTGTATCTGGCAGATACGTTTTAAATCTGCAAGAATAATTCACTTAGTATTTATACACACCATATTTTAACTCTCCCCAAATTGACAGCATTCAGCCAGAAAGCATTTGACTATGTAGCAGCAAGTATATTTTTTAAGACTAGCATCGTGTAGCATCTTCAAATATAAGGGGAAAACAATATTATTAAGGAAAATTCAAATAATTAAATACCACTGGTTCATACCTCTTTCCTCTTCTTTGCAGCAGTGTAAAGGAGATTCTGTGCTGCTGTTGTTGTGGATGCATAGTCCTCAAATACATCTGAAAAAATGGGGAGAAAAAGGCATGATGAAAAAAGTCTTGGTTTTGGGATATCACAACATCTGGATAAATATATAACCCCAAAATTACTGACATGATTGTCTTCACTTCGTGGTTAAAGAGTCAGACCCAAGCTTATGTCACACACCTTACTTCTTGCCTTCCAAATCCAATGCCACTCTTCATTCCCTTAATTAAGAACATGCTATTTATTCATTAGCTCTTTTGAGACCATATATAAGGGATGAAAAATCCTGTCTCTTTTTTTAATTAAAACCTCTCTAGGAAGAACAACAATACACTCCAGTACCATCTGTTTACCACACGTACACATTTTTGACATGATTTTATTAAAACCTCATGGGAAACTTTTTGTACCTAAAATCTACTTAGATCTGGAGTAGTTTTATATCTGCTGAAAGGTCAAGTTTTTTAGTTTCATTCATTGCAACTAAACCTCCTCTGTTCATATTGAATGCATGATTTATATCTTGAAAAAAAATCTGTGCTGCAAACATGTTCCAAACATCCCCACACAAATGGAATCAAACTAAAAGATCTTCAAACGCTGTCTTAAAATGTGACTCAAATTACACACCAACTTTCCCTGAAAACTTTAAGATAAAACATCATTAGGAAATACTACCAGACCACTGGAATTCTTGTTCCAAACGAAAAAGTGCCTCACTAAACTTTCATTTAATGTACTTTAATACTTGAGTGTAATGTACTTTGACTGTTTTTTTACCTTCCATGATACAATCCGAATCTGTATTTAACTGCCTCAGCTACACATAAAAATAAGATTCACTACTTACACAGAAAGAACTGAATTCACACACCAAAAATCAAGGATGTATTTATACCCTAGTGCTCAACACTATATTGTAATTAATTTGTTTCATAACAACTCTCCAAGCTTTTAAATTATTCTATGAATATTTAAATTCTGTTTTCACATACACTAATCTCAAATCAACGAATTAAAATCTCCCAAATACTGCATATGTATCTCTGGTGCCTGGCTCGCAGGAGTTCTCCAGCTAAAATTGCTGTACTTTTAAAGTACCCTTATCCTTTTCAATGACATGATTCTTTCAATAAATGTCATTATTCATAATATGTCCCTATGTGTCATTCCCAAGATTTTGCACTCTGTCTTCTGAAAGAATATCTATTTAATTATCTTACAATTGAGTAGAAATAAGTGGCAGAAAAATGCTGAAAGCACTGACAATTTTCAACAGGGAAAGAGTAAGTCAGGCCTCTTCTGGTCAAAGTGAGAGCTGCAGGAACCTGCAGACAGCTGGCACATCTGCAAGGCAGGTTCTGAAACGGGCACTAACAAGGGAGCAAGCCAGCCTGTCTGGGCTGCTCTGAGCACATGTGAGAATCATTCAGTTCTAAGCTACCAGCCAAATGGGCCAAACTCACTTGATCCACCACCTGCTTTTAACTACCGATTGGTGAGATTTAAGAATAAAGTTTTCTTCTTCCTATTGTTCAGGTGAAGAGAGACATTACAGTGGCCATGCTGATCACTGGAACTACAGGGTACACTTATGATGAAAGCAAAAAATAAAGCCAAATTACCAAATTTCATGCGGATATATTCATATGGATCCTCTTGCCAGAGCTCCTCATCCTCATCTTTGTAGCACATTAGAGAGAATATCACCTCTTCCGTTATAGTCTAATTTTAGAAAAGCCAAATACACATAAGTACACATAAAACCAAATTCCAGTACAGCTTCTCTCCACCATGCACTAACTAATTTATTAGACTTATTTGTCTAGAGTTACATTCCTTTAAGCAGCACTCTTATTTTGTCTACCAGAAACAAATTCACAGTATTATAGGTACTTGCCTTTTGAAACAGCTCCAGACAGTAGCCATAATTACACAATCTATCTTTATAATATTACATTACCATGCACAAAATACACTTCAGGATATAGTCTGTACACAGCAGAATATTACATTCTGCAGAAGGATCTCACCAATGCAATACTTAACATGAGAATGGATTTCACAATTCTTCCTTAAAAGTCATGGAATTAACTACAAAGGGGATCTTATGATATGAAAAAATAAAAGAGCAGGAAAATCACTTTTCATTTGCTCTTTAGTTCACTTATAAAACACGTCCTTAAAAGAGGGTTTAGCTCCTCTTAGATGAATGTTCTCTTTGTGCACTATCTTTGGACTACAATCAAAAATCTAAGACAATTCTGAACACCAGTAACTAATAAAAGCCAGAACACTATGCCTTTCTAGCAGACTGTAAAAATTAAAATAAAGAACTTATGGAACAGAATCTTTGATTGAGTTAACATTATCTGCAATAAAAGGTAGTCATATATTGGAAAACACAACCACATTTGTGTAGAAATGTTACTTTATTTTCCAGATCAATTGCTGAATGATTCACGGAACCTTCCTTAAAAACACAAAACTTGGGGGGCTGGGGGATGTTTTTTAATTCCTCTGACGCCACACATTGTTTATGATTGGGTTTTAAGCACTGACCTGTATGTGTGGCTTCATTTGCTTCCATGTTACAGAGTGAATTACTCCCTGGTTCAGATAATTCAACGTCTGCTGAAGAACACGTGGTGCAACATAGTCTTTTTGCCTGTACTGGTCTAAGATTCTTAAGAGAACCTAAAGAAATGACAAATTGGTATTTTTAAATGAAAGCTGAAAATTCTGTCTCATGCATAAACATGCAGTGCACTTCCTCAGTGAATATACATGAACAGATAAAGTAGTTTTACTGCAGATGTTCTAGCATTAGAAATCATTATAATGCCTTTGATCCAAAAATCGTAAATAATTTAAATATCAAGGCTCTAATCCTGCAAACATTTATGCAGATGCCCACCTTTACTACTAGCCCTACCATCAGTTGTGATTATAAACCAAAGATATACTTCAATAGCGAGAGGCTCACAGTTTACAGAGGCCTCAGCAAAATTTGGAATAAGTAAGGAAAAGGCACAGTGAGATTTTCAAACTGGTGGCTTCTATACCTGCTAAGTAGTGTCTGCATTCATATTTAATGACAAGTCCCTCAAGAAGACAAGTTACTTTGAAAGAACAGTGATGAGAATAGAAATACTAAACCAAGAAAGAAAAATAGGTTCACCTAAGCCTCTGAATCAGAAGAGCTGCAAACCCCTTAACTTCAATTAGCTATTGTAGCCATCAGATAGTATCACCTGACATGCTATTACAAACTCTACAACACAAAGCTTCCGCGGTATAAAAGTTTCCTCTTCTAAGAAAAAAACACAGTACAAAGCTACTAATCTGCACTAATGGCAAGTGAATTATTAGTAAGTGTATAGAAGTGGCATATACATGAATAACAATAAAAATCAGGGGCAATGCATAACAAAATTTTGAGTCATATGCTTTCAGCAGAACAATTCTGCTTTCTAATTCTTCAGAACATTATAATAAATTTTATTTTGAATATAGCTCCTTCATTAGGAACACTAAGTTTGATGTTAGGTCTTTTATATAAAATGCTCCAAGGACAAGAATTGTCTATATCTTATACAGACTCTAGCACAATGTCAGCACTTACCAACTGATGAATAAGTAACAAAGGCTTAATGTAATATTCACAATAGAATTCTTATTAACACTGCAAGGAATCATGACAAATCACTATTTAAGAGCCAGAAATTGAAGAAATGTGCAGATCATCCAGTACACTTATCTTGAAAGCTAAACTGTCCCTTCTGCAACATAGTTTAATACCTTAACAGACAAACTTTAAGTATTTCAAATTGTAACTGCCCATGGGAGTCTGTTTTTCCACTCAGGAGTTATACATTGCAAGGACTTTAGAATAGATATTACGCTATTTCCCTTTTCATTTAATTTACAGCCTTACCACAACCATTCCCCTCCTTTGTTCTTCCTGATGGATAAACTATTCTGTTGTCAGACTGGATGAAGAAAAGCAATTTTGTTAAGCAACTTTATCGGAACTGAACTGTCTCTACACACACAAATAATCAGCATACCCTAACAAAAATAATTTCCCTGCAAATGGTGAATTTAGGCTATATTTTCACATAATATGCTTTCCAGATATAAAATAATGTTCACTGCTGCTCTCCAGACATCTTCTAATCTATTTGTATCTTCCTGAAACAAAATAGTAACATTGGATTAGAATGCCTGAGTTGTTTGCAGCAGAAGCACTTGCAAAAGACAGGCCTGAAAATACACCCTTCTATGAAATGAGGCCTCTGCACCGGAAGTGTTCCTCTCAGTTGTATCTAGAGTGCTTATACACGATGATAATACCATTTTATCAGCACTCACCCTTTCTCAGAGTTTCCTGCAGGGTTTTTTGAGTTGCTGAAAATTTGTGTTATTATACCTCAGCTGTATGGCACTGAGTTTTAAAGAACTTCTCAGTTACTACCAGGAAAACCTGCTAGACTCTCCTCATTTTTGTTTAATAAATGAACCTCAATACAAGCACACTGTTACAAGTCATACATTTCTTCAGACAAAATAATACAATTCATAAAAAATGAACTGTGCTTACCTGTTGTATGCCCACAGCATAGGTTTTTAAAAAGAAGTCTGAGAATTCAAAGTATTCTTTAGTTACATTTCCAGGACTTCCATATCTTTAAAAGGAAAAGGACACAGATATTTACACTCTGAGAAGTCTATGCTGTCAGGAAAATACAGTCATTTCTAAACCATAAAGGACCCTGAGTAGTCTTGCATCTGCAAAGGAAAACTTTACCACAGGTTCCTTCTAAGCCATCCTTTCCCATATAACACCCCACTTCCCTTTTCTTTTCTTAAATTTTCCTAAGCTAAGATATTATACTCAAGTAAACATGGCTGACTTTTTGTCACAAGCTCAGTAACTTCCATGTTTATGGATTTCTTTTCAAATCTTCCCCTGCCTTTATGTTTGAGAATATAAACATTTGTAGCTGGGTGTAGTAAAATAAATATGTAGTTAGGTAGATTTACTTTTCCTGTGGGGCAAGTTTCTTGCCCATCTTAAGGGAGTCAAATCATTTCACTAAGAGCTGAGACTGGCGGTTGTGCCAGTGCAAGGCAGAGCACAGCAGCAGGAAAACACTTCAGTGACCACGAGCTGTTTGATTGATCAAACTGTCCTCTCTACTTGCATGTCAAGTAATGGTACAGAATTGTCAACCCAAATTTAGGCTTTCATCAATTTGTTACCGTTCAAAGAGACGAGCTACAATGTGCAATGCCCACTTCTTGCATTTCCACCACACCAGCTCTGGTCTATCATCCTCATCAATTTGCAAAGTTTCCTACAAACAGATACATTTATTTAAAATTAGTTATGTCATTTGTTGAGAGCAATTATGTGTTAAACATTCCTTGCTAAGTGAACTAATATAAACACCATGGACTAAAGCTTTGATTCTGTTAAGTTAAATGACACTCAGAAGTTTCAATTATCTTACTTAGGCAGTATAATGTGTGTGTGCAATACTTGCACAATGCCTGTACTTTCATTTCAAAATTATGCATATTTAAAAAATGCAAATTCTCAGATACACTTGAATACTATATCACTCTGGTTCAAAATCCAAGGATAAGACTCTTAAGCAAAGAACACTTAGAAAATCTTTATACTGACAGTTCCTCAAATGACAACATACAAGTATCAGAGGTCTTGACAAAGCTAAAACTCACCAGTGGTACATTTCTATCAATGATGGTACGGAAGATCTCCATCCACTGAGTCATAGTCTGGTTATTCACCAACTGGAGGGGTAATGCATACTGCAGTAAGGGAAAAAACACAGATATGAAATACTATTTTTCTCTGTTAAAGGTAGATCTTTCTGCAGTAGTTACATTCTAAGGAAGATGAGGTTTTAAGTAAAATTAAAACCAATTAGGTTACATATCAACACTACTCTAATTGCATCTCTCTTGGTACAACTTGAACAGGAATTTCTGAGCAGACATAATATGAGGAAAGTTCCTTTGTCTAATAACTTGCCAATTCTGTTTGTTTTTCTTTTTCTCAACAGCCCAGGTACCTTTTAGGACCACAGCAGTATTAGTACGACAGGGCTTAGGCGCACCAATAGCATTTTAGCAAGCAAAATGTACTCACTGCCGAGAGAATGAGAGGACAGAGTTTTAAGCTGACCCAAGTCATATGAAATATATGAACTATAGGTTGGATATTAGGAAAAAGTTTTTTACAGAAAGAGTGATAAAGTACTATAATTGTCTGCCCAGGGAGGACCATCCCTGGATGTGTTTAAAAAAGGATTGGATATGGCACTCGGTGCCATGGTTTAATTGAGGAGTTAGGGCATGGGTTGGATTTGATGATCTTGAAGGTCTCTTCCAACCTAGTCATTCTGTGATACACTACTACTACCTAGCTACCATTCAGTAAGCCTCGCTTCTCTACAAAATCCAATGAAAAGTGAAGATATTCAGGCAAGTAACTGAAAAGGAAAATAGGATCTTGGTATTTTTTTTAATTCTAACAAACTATTTTAGCTTCTTAAAACACAGTTGAGAATTTTCAGGCTATTCCTTATGAAGGATCTGGTTTGGTTTGTAATTCTCTGCAAGTACTTCTTCACCAAAATCATCTCAGTAAAAGCCAAACTCATCTCTCTAAAGTGCCTGTGCCTCAATACATAGTATCTGCCAGATTTTCAGCAGATAATAAGAAATGCCTCCTAATGAAGTGCAGCATTTGACAATTACACTACAATATTCATTACTGACACTTTCAGAGGCCAACCACAGTCTAGATAGCCATGCAGTTCATATCAGGCTATGTGCAGCTTTATAAAAACAGGAACACTTCTCTAGTGGGCTTACAAATAGAGAGCGCAGAAGCACCCTACATTCATTAAAAATTTAATCTGGGCAATCATGTGACCAGCTTCAAAGTAGAAGAATCTATAAATATCCTATTTCTGTAACAGCTGTTTACTGTGTATGACTTCTCCCATCCAAAACAGCATACTTATTCAATCACACTTCTGAATATACTGCAAGGGGTCATTGTGCCCAGCAAAGTAAAAGTTTTTTTACACAGATGCCAACCTGAACAAGAGCATAGAAGATTTTTAAGATTTGTTTCTGAAGCAACACAGAATAATGGGAGTTATCAGGCAGAAGCTGGATCATCTGCTGCTGAATCCGAGGCAAAAATATTTGCATGGCTGCTATGAGAGGATCTCGCTCCTCTGCCTTTTTGTACCTGTAAAGGAAACAAAAATATTGGTCCAGAATCTACACATTGGAGATTCTAATGCCTATTCCCTGCCAAAAATTTAAGTTCTGTGTCCTAAAAAACAAACAAAAAAAAATACCTAGCAATCACTCACCCTCCTCTAACCCCCATCTGAACACTTTGTGATATTCACTAAAAATACCTATAAATAAAAAAATGGAAAACAACAAACGTTGCCTTCCACAAAGGCAGTAACTGACAGGAAGAACTACTGTTCTTCACTATTGAATTGTGACCTCACAGGAGCAGGGACTTGGATTTCTCTGCTGTTCATATCAATGCCAAATCCAAGTTGGGTGCTGAACAAATGGGAGTGAACAGCCATTGAAAGGGAAAGACAATTCCTTGCTTTGGAAAAGATTCCCTTTCTCCATTTACATTCCTTTTGTGTGGTTTATATATATGTTTCTAACAACAGGCAATTTAAAAAAATATGAGTGATAAGCCCCACTAAACAGCTCCTAATTTACGCTTTGTGGATTTAGACTACCAGGATTTTATGCTACAGGTATGCATACAAATACATATATGCAATACTAGTATATGACAATGAGAGTACTGTATTCATGACATAAAAGCAGAAAATAATTTGCATTCATGCATCTAGAATTTGGGGTATCTTCAAACAAAGGAAGTTACAAACCTAAGGATTTTTTTTACAGCCAGATCAAAAATACAAAGCCTCAAGAAAAAAGTCTCAGCAAATTCATAAAGATTACTTCTGGCAGCTCAGCTTTCAATTCACTAATGATACAAAGATGATGAATATTTTTCATTTATTTGCAGGAAAGGAAGCATATGATAATTATTAATTCCCATTTTCTATCTGAATTCCCTTGCAGAACTGGCAGTGCTCTTAAGAATGCCATTTTCAGTAATCAAATCAGACTGAAAGTACCAATTCCTCATCTACTGGTGGACATCAACTTACTCGTAAGTCTTCACCAGCTGATAGAGGCACAGGAGGCTCCCAAGCCAGCTCCCACTGTTTGGAGACTGCAGGTAGTATCCTATCTTGTCTACCACTGCTGTCCAATGGCCAGGGAAGTCATGTTTAATGATAGCACGGAGGCACATTGTCAGCTGGGCTCTAGGGCAGGGGGAAAAAAAAAAGTAAGTGAATAAGGTCATGGTATTGTGCTTAAATTAAAGGATAAATCCCAAATCTTGGTTTATTGGCTACAATATCCATATTATGTTGTAAGTATCATACATATTTTGACAGCATTGAAAGAGTTCTGGGAAGTAGCAGAGTAAAAGCAAGAAAAAAATCTGACAGGATTTAACTTTAAGGAATAAACTAATTTCAGAACATTTTAACTACTTTTCTCCCTCCCTCCTCCCTCTTCACATGTATCAAGCAGTATTTTAGAAGAATTAATTGCTCATGAAACCAGCTAACTTTTTGCTTTGAAATTGAATGTTTATACTTGCTTATCAAGCTGAAAGCAACCACAAAAACACAAATTTGTATGTTTTCATTAAAGAATAATGGCCTGTGTTATGATCCAAGCCACAGGTTCCTCAAGAAATTACAATTTTCCTGGGATCTTCTAAAACAGCACTTTCTCAACCTCCAAAGCATATGGCAGAGCCAATTAGTTAAAGAACATCTTACTGTTTCTCTCCTCCCACACACTTTTAGATGCCACTCACAATGGTGAGGCAAGGCAGAACTGCTGATTGACTAAACTGAGGTGTGACTAAAAAAGCTGAGCAGCACTGAACTAGAACCTGTGGAGAAATACTTTCAGTTCTGCTAAGCAATGAAAAAACAAAGCCTGCAGAAAATATAATTTCCCATCCCATCAGCCTCACTTTAATTAAAGGGGTGAATAATCACAGACTGTAGTATGTCTGTGATTCTTAACTATTCTTCCAGCAAAAGAAGAACCACAATTCTTCATTCTTTTAACACCTTAAAACTAAGAACCCTAATACATAGTGAAATACTGGGGTTACATGTAAAAATTGATAAAGTAATTAAGAAAAGGGCTACTAGAAAAGAGGAACCTTGGACAGTATTTCCCTGAATGGTTAATTCTATACTGCAGACAGCCCTGTATATACTATCTATCTTGAATCAGCCAAACAGACAGGCTGTCACTACAGCAAGTGTTACAAGACACTTTGAACACCCTTAGAGGATAAACCACATCACAGGGCTCACTGCCAGGTTACTACTGTTCTGAAAAACAAGCACACATGAATAAGTGTAAACAGATTATTATTACTTTTGCAAAAAAAGTACTTGTCTCATCTCCTAAACTGCTGAGATTCTCACATTAACAACATCCAGACTGGCAGGTCTGAAAACCTGAGCAATAGAAATACCTCTGTGCAATGTAAGGTACCTCACTAAGTCAGGAGAACGAATTATTCCTTCTACAATGTTATCCCGAATCTGCTGACGATCATTTTCATGAATATTAAATGGAAAAACCGCTTCTCCAGGAGGTGGCTCACGGTCCGGCCAGTACTGTGTCACCATGTTCTTCAGGTAAATGGCAGCTAAGTACAGACAGTGGGGAAAGAATAGTTTGATTCTACACATTGCCCAGTGCTCAACATGTAGAACAGCTAAAAGCAGAACGAAGAGTTGAAAAGGCAACTGAAAACCACCACCTGAATTCTTAACAATTATGGGGCACTGAGCACAGCTGAGTCAGAAAAAGATTCTTCCTATAATTTCACACAAGACAGGCTCAAGCACCTGATCAGAACAGAACAGGATAATACTTCCATCAGCATCTATCAAGGTACATACTTTACTAGAGCAATCTTCCATATGAACATAATATCCCATCATTCTAAACAAGCCAACAAAAATCTCCTAATCTGTGTTTTCACTCATCCCTAAAACATCAACTCAAGCTCAGTAAGTGAAGTTTTGGAAGGCTTGTGTAAACAAATCACTGCGCACACAGATGGGACACTCTGCTTAGGGAAATGCCCAGCATGAAACTGGCATGTGGCCTACCTTCTATTCAGACAGAAATGTTTGTTGTGAATTCCCTAAGCTTTATTTCACTATTAGGATTTCCCATAATCCCACTGAATTGTTCCCTTCTGTCTCACATGAAAAAAACAAGAAAAATAAAGTTAATCTTCAACAGAAAACAAAGCAGCATTTATGCATCAGTACTAAAATGCCTGAATGCATTTTTCAGGAGACATAGGAAATATGGTATGAGGCATTAAAGGAATGTTCTTAATAAACTCTTATGCCTGTACACTACTTCAGTTGATTACTAGTTAGGGTTTTAAAGTATAAATGAGATATCCTTGGGTACAATAATTTCTTTTGGTGATAAAAAATTGCAAAGTATGAAAACATGTAGCGTGTAAAATATTTTATAGGAGCAAGAGGAAAAATAGCTCTTTGTCTATGATATGCCAGACTAGTCAGACAAGAAACAGGCCCTGAAAGACCAGCCCAAGACTTTAATCTATTTTGTCCACAGAACTTGCTGTTAAACAAATTCTTGGCTTTTAAAAAATTCCCTGGGAAATCTGTTGGCCTGCAAATATAACTTAAATGTGCTTTTCCATTTTACTCCTATTCTGTAAAAAAAAAATTACATTCTACAGAGTTGTTTTTTTCCCTGAATGATACTGAAATGAGAGATTAATTTATAAAAATGACATAATGGAGTTTAGATTAAGTCTCAAACTTTACTACAGAATGGACTAACAACACCATTCAAAGTTGGATTATCTTTGAAAAAATAAAGGCCAGCATGACAAACAGAATATGTCAGCACGCCCCAAAGCATTCAGGGGATTAATGGGATCTGTACAAAAAAAACCCCCAACAGTGCTTCTATGGGAAATGCTGTTCCACAGGATAAAAACAAAGCTGTGAATGAAATGGTATTAATTAATTTACTGAAAGACCTGAACAGTCTTTGTATCTGACAAAGACATTACAAAGGAGTAGTTAAAATGGATTATGAGAATTTAGAATCCGATCTTCCACAAATGTATATCCTAAAGTTAACTGCACCACTATACCTGAACTCACAGCTGAGCAAACCTTCCAGATATGCTCAGACTGTAACTGTGCAACCTATCAGTGATGTGACCTTCCTTCATATCGACTTATTTAAGTCTCCAAGATCCTGACTAAATGTATGTGGCTACCCTTGAGCTATGAACTATCTCAATTTTACAGAAATTTTCATTTTTCCAGGGAAAAGAGATTCAAATAGGGAAACATGTACTTAAATGTGATACTCTTTTCTATTTTTAAATTCACATTTCTCTTGGCATCATTACTTCTGCACCACCAGGAGATACAATACCTAACGGTTCTCAGTTTTGAGTAGAAACCAAGCTTTTTTCACATCAGTATCAGAGCAATCCAGTAGGGATCACTATACATACAGGGAAAGCCAAAGTAGGACACTATGCATAACCCATGTTTTTATCTGACCCTCATAATGGAAAGAAACAGCAAAGATAGATCCTTTTCATTTCCTCCTTCAGAACAAACCTGAACTGACATACATTGCAACAGTTCCTGAGTCTGTTCAAGTAACAGACTGACTGAAAGAAAAGGGAACAAGGGATTTTATCTCACCCGCTTGACGCACTGGAAATTCAACTTGGTCGGATACTATGATTTGCAGGAGACTTGGAGCAAAGTTGATGATCTTATAGGACTGAAATATATAGACAAGACAGTTAGTAAGTCACCGTATTAGCAAATGCTGAATGAGAAATACAAACTAAGGATTTTGCACTGCTTTTGTGTCCTCCTCATGATGTATGAAAGGTTTCAGGATTTGAATTACCCAGCTCTGCAGAAATCCAAATTGTTACTCGTAAAAGCAAAGCATGTAACAGCACATGGACGGAATAAGTGATGTGAAAAGGTTGTCAATTAGAGATTAGTGATAATGAATATTTAAATAATTCTAAGAATACACAGTGAAAAGCATTAGATATCTGACTTTGAATTATTCAAAGCCCCATAAGTCAAAGGACACTGACAAGCTTCATCAATACATGACATTTATTTGTAAAATAGCTTGTGGTAGAACAGCAATAACAAAGAGATTTTAAAAAATCATTTAGAATTGTTTTCAAGTGTAAACAGCATCTGCATTAACCATATACAACTATCTTTTATCAAACTAGATGTAGAGTGCACCTCATAAAAACTTAGTTTTTTATTAAAATTAAGTGGGAAACAGTGGGACAAACATTTTCAATTAAAATCAAGTGTAGGCAGGTTACACTTCAAAACTGACAGCCTTCATGGGAACTTTTCAAACACTACATCAGCCATGCAGCTGAAGAATTTCAAAGAGAAAACAATGCTCAGTGAACTTCTGAGCAAAGCACACCAGATTTAAAAGATGTGACAATCTGATAGCATTATCCTGCTGCCATCCACCAGGGCTCCTCCAGCGAGGAATCGCTGACTCAGCGTGGTGCAGTTACTACTAAGCCTTGGCAGCTCAGTACTGGTAGGTCAGATCTTTGATCCCTTGGATCCATGTGTTTTATGTTCAAATAGAAAGGTTTCTTGGGGCTAGATGGCAGCAGCTTTCTGTATTTCACCTTTTATAGTATTTATTTCCACTAGATTATGCTGGCAGTTCTGTGGCTGTTCCCAGAGTTGTGCTTTAAGCACAAGTACAGAACATCCACCCATAAACTCCGCCTCATTTCAAAGCTGTGAAATAAAAGATACTTTCTGCCCTTCATGTCCCCAGTTCTTTGATCTACCATATCCATAACAAGGTAAAATTACACTGCTTTCATGATGTCTAAGAGTCCCAGCTGCATCACGACACTATCATTTGATAATTTTACCAAATCACTTAACTTTCTGGCCCTCATTTTATTCACTATAATGATAGTAATTCTAACTCAGAGACTCATTTGATGTTTATAGAATAGTCTGAGATCTGAGAAAAAAGTAGTAGTGGCAAACCAAAAGCATACCCTCCTGCAATTTCCTTCTCTATAAATTTTAATTATCCCTAAAAAATGCTCCAAATAAAGTAAAAGCTGTAACATCCAGCACAGGAACTCCATTTATCTACCGGCATGCTGAACTGGTTGAAGCATACTAGATTCTGCAGATCACCTTTTAATCTAGTATCCTGGAGTACAAAGCTTGCCCTTCAGTCACTACTGGACAACACTGGTGGGCTCTGATGAGGCCACAGTCAACTGCAGCATCCTCCAGCATTCAACACCCAAGTTCCACAGAAATAAGGAAAGCATGAGAAATCCCAGCAGCACAGAAAACCAAAATCATGCATGATCTCTAACTGTTCTTTTTGTTTTCAACACTGCCTGTATGCTGTTCTCAGACCCAATCTACAAAGCTTTTACTAGTATAAACACATTGATTAAAAATGCAGCTTTGGGAGGTTGTTTTGTTGGCAGTGGTTTCCTGCAATCCTACCAGTACCACATTTAGGCTGGAGACAGTGCTAACAATATTATTTCCCTTTCCCTGTCCAGTTTTTACTGAATCTACATTAAAATCACTGCTACTGTAGGAAGCTTTATGGGTACCACTTGTGCTGCTGTACAAGCGCTCTCCCTGAAGTGTTGCCAAGATCTACACAAATATGGTTATTTGCCACCGTGCCAGATCCGCTCAGCAAGCACCCGGAGTGACAAAAGCCCTGTTACGCAGACGGAAGGCACAGTGTCCCCGAGGGGGTCCCGTCCCCACCAGCACAGCGCTATGTGCGCATCTTTACACTTCACATACTACCATCCCCTACTGACATCGCCGGGCCCATTAAATCCTTCTGTTCCCCATTACTGTCATACCCGAAATTTACATTTTTACATGGCTCTGTTTACTACTCGTTATCAGAAACAAGAACACTGTGGAGATCAAGAGAGACTGTGAGTACACGGTAGAAACAAGACACACGATTCTGTTGTATTTGTGAAGCTCAAATTACATCCTGCTCATTTGGGCAGCAACAAACCCGGGTCAGGAAAACTACATGCTGTTTGCAGTTTTTAGAACAGAGGACTTTTTAAAAAGCTGCATGCAGCAACATTTTTCCTATACCAGCACATTCTCGTTTGTTTAGTTGTCATGCTAATTGTGATCTTGGGATGTGTCCCTTCCCTTCGTTACCCGGGACATCAGCAAACAAAGCTGAACCTATCACAGGAGCAGGTGCAGAGCCATTGTCAGGTGTATCCTGTGACATGGAAATGGACATGGAAGAGACCTTGGAACTGGATGAATTCAACAAGACAGCTCTTTATATCACTGCAGCTGCACCTTAACAAAAGGAGAGAAGGAATATTGTCAGTGCCACGAAGGAACACTGAACTATCTGCTAATTTTGAAGAGCTGTGCCCGGGAGCCACAGGGAGGCACCAGATGGCTGAAACAGACCTTCACCACAACTCCCACAACACAGCACGGTGCTTTGTGCCCTTGGTGAATAATTACACTGCCTTGAACCCACTTTGTTGGGATCTGGTAAAACTTTTTGTAAAAGTGCTGATCCATTAGGGCATATGTTTATTTTGAAAGGGAAAGTGAAAGTTTTTGAAAAACAAACTTTCACTGACTACTTACAAAGAGCAATTCTTTTAAAGCTGTGTAAAACACATACAGGCTGTTCTTGTATGAATCTCAGATCAGAGTATTAAAAAAGAGAATCTAATTTAATTTCTATTGGGATTAAGAGGATGGGATATAGCAGTATGCAAGGCCAGCAGCTGTACTGGGAGAGGCATACACCATTGGGAAGGCATAATTGGGTAAATTTACAGCAATGGTGAAGAGATGCATATGACCCATGCACGTTGTTCCATCTGTGACCACTGTCTCAGGATCTGTGCACTGCAGCTGCACAGCTTTTTGCACTCTGTTCCTTAATGTTTGGCCTGATGTATCCTTCCCTGCATAACCATCACAGGCTTCAAAAGATCAGAGAACACATCTTTTTATGCCTATTTTCTCTTCCATTTAATTAGGTACAGAACATGGGACACCCAAGTGAGCCTCAGATGGGCCATTGAAAAACATCAAGATGAAGATCATCACTTGTAAAGGACTAGAATACAAGGTGAGATAAGCAGCAAAAAATATATGAAAATCTCTCCAAATGGATCCTACTGAAACAAATACTTTTCACATCTGTTCAGATTTGGCTCCCAGGTTTCTCACACATCATACACTACTACACTCATTTCATGAAGCAGTACTCTTGTGTCTTGCTTGTTGTCATATTTAAAGACCACAGCTGCTCCAGAACCACAAGAGTCAGTACTGATGGCAACCACAGTGCTTGAGTGCAGAATGGCACTGAAAGGTGCTTCTTCCCCTGCAAAACATCAGAACACTCTAGGACAATGGATATGGGAAATCTGCAAGCCTTTCTTCAGGTTCTGCAAGCCAAAATCATCCTTCTCCACCAGTAGTAAAAATCATTTTTATACGTCTGAATACAAGTATGGCACATAAAAATCACTGAAAAAACAAGGCACTGCATCTTTGTTTGCAAAAACAAACACACAGAAGAAATTCGTACCTTGAATTCATGAGCAATTAACTTTTTACAAAGATTATTTCAAGGCTTAAATACATCTGATCTAAATGCTCAGCTACCTGGTTTATCAAGTCTTATTTTCTGTTTCTGTGTACTGAAAATGTATACTTTAAAATTCTATTGGCAAAGTTAGGAGTATTTCTGCAATTGTTAATAGCATTTTCACTCTTGTTTTTTTAATACTGCCAGTAACAGACAGTTGTTAAACTAGAACTTCAAAAGACACTTTTTTTCTTTCCCTGCCTATACACAAAGGCACTATCTGGGGAGGAGAAAAGATATAGTGTTTTCATACAGTGAAAATAAGCTTGTGCAAGAACCCACCTTAATTTCTTTCATGTATGGGTTCTGCTGCCAAATTCACCCAAATTCATTCATCAGTATCAAAGAAACTTCACTTTCCACATAAGTTTTAATTATACAAGTCAACTTGCTCACCAAAACGGCCTCAGATTTCTCCTTCTAGGTATCATGAAGTGCTCACTGGCACTTTCACAGTGGATCCCTGCCTGCTATGGCAGCCAGCTTAACAAAGACACGGAAAGATATGGAAGGAAGCCAAACTTTATTCTGGACTCTCTTGCTTTTGGGTAATCTTTTCACACTTCTTCCAGCACTGCTACTCAGTTGCTGTCAAAGTCAAATTATGTAACTCCTACTCAATATCTTAAAAGCTCAACTGTATTTCTGCAATTGAGTTCTTGTTTTCTCCTCTGCTATAGGCCAAAGGAAAGCAGTACAGCATGCTGAGCCACTGAAGATTAATGCATAAAAACTGTATGGGAATCCTACCTGAACTGGAATTAGAATGACTCTGTATGTTCAGTAATCAGACAGTATATTTTACAGCACTCCAAAAACTGGCACATGAAAGCAGTATATAACCATAATACAAATAAATAAATGAACCCAGCAAAAGTCCTTGAAGTCCATGAGATAGATATAACAGGAGTAATAGCCTGGGACAGATACTGACAAACGATGCACAGAAACTGAGTATATTTCTTAGTATGATAACTAACTGTTCCACTAAGTACAGCGCAAGTGACAAATATCATCATCAAGTGCACACTAATTATGCGAGAGCTGAACTAAAAAAAGGCAGGGCAGGGGGGCAAAAGAAAAAGAGGGGTATGGAAAGACGTGTACACTTGGAAACCCAAGAGGCTCCAAGGGAAACGACACCAATTACATGATATAGACACTGACCCGGCAGGAAATTACTGCCCTAGTTTAGCAAGAATCAGATTTCAAATAAATCCCATGCTTACAGTTGTGTTCAGATCACAGAAAGAAGTGAAGTTTGTTGACAATTTGGAAGTAGCATCAACCAAGGAGCGAGATCAGAAAAATCCTACTAAGAGCTGAATGATCTATAGAACTGTGCCAACAAAAATGGAATGGCGTAAGAGGCCAAAGTACATGGTCAGGTACTCAAGGATTACAGAATTTCTCCCAAAAACTTGAGGTTTCTGAGTGAAGAATAACAGAATAAAAGGACTTTGGTATATTAAGTCATAAGAAGCATGTAGATGTTGGACACAAGAAGGTAACTGTAGATTTAGTATTTAATGAGGTACTAACAGAATCGAGCACAAGACTTTCTGGAACACTGCAAACACAAATGACAAACACAGACTCCACAAGAAAGATTATTTCAAAGGGAAACTGGTGCAGAGAAGAGCTGTAGTCCTATTACTAGATTTCATACATTCAGTTTTATGATATGGCAGAGGAAACATAGCCTGCTGAGGCTAGAAAAACAGGCCTCTAGGGGATCAGCCTTTGACAAATCTGTCAGAGAGGGTACCAAGAAACCTGTTCTAATTAAGAAGTAAGATTGGCACAAATAGATATAAATGGACCATAAACTAATTCTGGCTGAAAACCAACACTTGTTTCTAGCTGCAAGAGGAAGAAAATTCACAAGCAACCTTCCAATAGCTATAAAAAGGACAAGTACAAAAANNNAAAAAAGAATCCTGATTCCATTTCTGAATGGAGTTAGGTGATAATCCAGAAGGCAGAACGGCAAATTCACTGATTTGGGTGTATCTTTATGCAGCTGCAGGAACACAGAGAGGAGAAAGAAGCATTTTCAAACATGCTGAGTCTTCTTACAGGTAGAAAACCTTTCGTTCACGTAAACTCTATTCTCCATGCGCTACACTGTAGGCAAACTATGGAGTCAGGACTATTAGGATATTGTTCTAAAGGACTCTGTACTGGTACAGCACTGAGGTGCCTACAGACAGGCACTGTCTTGGTGCACTGTCTGGGAAGCTCACGGCAGTACCTGGATTCAATGCTGAATGCCAAAATACACTGCAGATGAGCTAACACAGCCAAGTTTTACCTCAACACTCTCAAATCTGTCTCAAGAGCAGCATCCCTATAACTCTGACAGAGTAAAGGTGACTCCTGTTCTGTCCAGCCAAGGGCTCCATCACCATTTTGGTTACTTATTGCCAGAGTTTTCTGTTTGGTTGGTGTATTGGTCCCTTTGCTAGAACGAGATAAAATGCTGGAACAGCATCTAGATTCCAGCACTTGCAGGAACACAGGGACATGTCAACAGTGCCATCAGATATGCGGGAGGGGAGTCTGACACATCACTTTGAAGCCTTGCTTCGAAAGCACTAAAAAGCTTCAAGATGTCAAAGTGCCTCCTTAAGCAACATTGCTCAGGAGCGCTTTTGTTCCTCTCATCCAGAGAGTCATGTCAAACCCACTGCAACAGCACATTATGTCAGACACATCATGCTTCACCTAGTAACAGGAAGCCTACATAAAAATAGGTATGTCTCAATTCCAGGATTCATTCTTCATAATATTAGAAAAAAAAATTCATCAGGTATTTTAAAAGAAAAATCTGCATCTCAACCTGTTCTCAATAAATCTGCTTGCACTCTTGAATCTAAAACCATTGTCTTTCATGAGAATTGCACTATCTACCACTTAAACTTGGAACATTTTACAGCTCTCAGTCTTAAAATGCTTTTGAGACTGCTCTTGAGCTTCACAGTACCTACTGGTAATGACAGTGTTAAGAGCAGGACCGACGAACCCAGAAGCTGCCTCTCTGTTCTGAACAGAACACTGTAGTAGCAGTAGTTTGTATTGTAGTTTTTACTGCTGTGCAACAGGCTGCTGACAAATATTTGTCATTTCCCCCTCAGCCCTTAACAGTAGGGATAAAAATAGATACTGATGGATTTTTAAAGTAACTATGCCAAAAAGAGAAAAAAGTCTTGCATCCTTATCTAAATATTCACAAGAGCATTCTCAATGTCCAGCACTTAATCCACTGATTTACTAACGGAATTTACCAACTGCTAAAGCAAGGATTAGCTGTATCTAATTCAGAAGGAGTTTTAAGTTGCCTGAATATAAAACTAAGCTGGAGGAGCAATCCTGAATAGCATAATTCCTGACAGCCAGTTCTCATTGTTTATTAACACACCAACATAACCAAAAAATCCCGAGTCAAAGAGAATTGATCAAATATTCCATCAAAGCATAGAAAATAAAACTTTAATACTGCTATACAAGGGAACTTTCTCTTTTCTCAAGCGTTCAAAGGTTGGGGTCACAGTTTCATTCAGTGCATACTGCCGCTACTCTAAGAAAAGGTGTTTCCCCCAAAGGGTGGCTGGGCACTAGAACAGGCTCCCCGGGGAAGTGATCACAGCACCGAGCCTGACAGAGTCCAAGTGTTTGGACAACTCTCTCAGGCACAAGGCGCGATTCTTGGGGACGCTGTGGGGTAGGGCCAGGAGTTGGACTCGATGATCCTGACGGGTCCCTTCCAACTCTGCATATTCTGTAATTCTATGATTAGCTGTAGGATGCCACGACATATAATGTCCATGAAAACTTCCACTTGCCGTGCAGCTGCACGGGACAGAACGCCCCCCCGAGCGTCACTGCCGCCCGTCCCCCGGGAGGGCCAGGGCGCGACCCGCGCAGGGCCACACCAATGTCATCCCTTCCAGGAGCGAGCGGCAGCGCCCCGGCCACGCCGAGCGCCGGGCTGCCGCCCTCGGGAGCGCCTGC
Source organism: Toxostoma redivivum (assembly GCA_013397375.1). Lineage (NCBI taxonomy): Eukaryota > Metazoa > Chordata > Aves > Passeriformes > Mimidae > Toxostoma > Toxostoma redivivum. The sequence goes on from VXBI01014091.1 coordinate 268,384, forward strand.
CCTGGAGTCACAGCACCGCGCTCACTGAGCGAGAGCAGCGACCCGACCGCCCCGGCCCCCGGCCCTCGGCCCCCGCTGCGGGCGGGCGCTCCCGGCGCGGAGCAAGGGTCGCCCCCCGCCCCTGCCAG
>VXBI01014091.1:268551-309768 GCA_013397375.1 Toxostoma redivivum
AGCCAGACGCCCCCGTGCCGCGCGTGGGGCGGGCCGCCCGCGGGCTCCCCCTTACCTGGTTGAGCTCGTTCTCGGCGGCGACGCGCAGCTTGGGGTCTATGGTGCCCTTCAGCGCCTGGATGATCCTNGGGAAACGGGCGCTGCTTTACGGCGCGGCGCCGCCTTCTGGCTTCGGGAAGGGGTCGGCGAGAGGTGGCCGCCATGTTGTTGTACGGATAAGAGTCCGTCGGGCAGGCTCGCAGGGGGGGTGGGGTTTGCAGGCCGAGACTCCATGGGGGCGGCCATATCGCTGTACAGAACGCCGGGGGTGGCTCCCGCCACGCCCTGTACGGATTATTTTTTAAATAGGATTTTTAAATCCCATTTTTCCTTCTCAATAGTTTACTTTATTTTTCTAGGTAGCTATTCAGCTTTCATGCCAAGCTTAGGTGTTCTATATTTGTTACCCCGCGAGTCGTTCGCACAAGAATGAAGAGTGAGAACACGGGGGCTGAACGTGGTGTGGAGGTCAGGTGCATGGAGGATTACTGACATTGGTCACACTTACCCAGGTGCCTCAGGGATGTGTCCCGCACAAGAACGACTGACAACGTACAGGAAGACAGAAATTTGCTGCAAGGAGCTTACTAAAATGTACAGTTGGGTCACACGTCATAATTCCTACACTGCCTCTGAGCAGGTTTCTGTGTGGTACTTGTCTTCATCATTGCGTAGATTAGTAGAACCTGAAAAGGGTTTGGTTTTCTTAAGGTTGTTTTTGTGTGAGAGGGAGTGGGAGATGCTTACCCCTCAGGTTGTCAGGAATATACAAACACCACCTCTAACACTTCAAGACTCAAAACACTTGTTCCACCCTAATTCTCCACCTCTTGCCTATTATTTTCCCCCTTAAATCCTAGAATATGCAAGTGAACCAAAGTAAGATTTAAGCATCTGTGCAGGTGTAAGAAAGATGTTTGTCAAAAGTGTAAATCTCAGGTAAACAGACCAGAAAAACCTCTGACTAATACAGTTTTGGTGAGACAAATCCTTTGGTTACTTCTGCAGGTGATGTTTTATGTAACATTTACAAACCAGAGATGTGATTAACTGGTAGGAAGAACAGAAAGACTATTTGCTGTGCTTAGGAGGAGTCAAATACAACAGCAATTACAAGATCATCCCATTATATAGGTGCCTTAATAATACAATTGGAAAATATGTCATTCATTCATTGTAATTACAGTATAAACCAAAACATTAAAGCAGCTGGCACTATAGTGATTTAATAATAATTTTTAAAATGTCCCTTAATAACTTTGCCTCTAATTAAAAAGGAATCTAGCTGTCACAATAAATTGCACCTACCTGGCATGTGGAGATCGTGCACTCTCTTGTGGTTTTCTTCACCTTTTGAAGTGTTGCACAACAGCTGATCATTATCTTTCTTTTTTCCTGTGATGCAGCTCTACAGCATCTAGCAAGAAATCATAAGCACTTTCATTGACCTTTCTATTTCTTCTTAAAAGCAGATGAGAGTACGCCCAGTAATCATAAAATTCAAACAAAAACAAAGTTAGTGTAGAAAGTATATATTATTAACTGTGGTAATTCTTTGTTGCTGTCCCATTTTGATTAAGGTAATAGTCCAGGGAAAACTGCCCATTAAAAAAATCTTGGATTCCATATCATAGCAAATCCAAATTGCTTTAAAGGATTTGTAGTGGTGTATCTCTATTCCTTTTTCCCAAATTAGCATGTTATGGACACTTTAAGAACAGTTTCTCTATATTCATCCATGGTAAGTGAACCTAAAAGTTATTAAACTTATTTTTTGAAGGACTTCTGTAGAGCTAGTGATGTAAAACATATCAATAAAGAACAGAATATACTTAAAGGGTATTCTGGGCTGGATGCCCAACTCTTCTTTCTGTACAATATGAACCTTCATAGATACCACTGCCTATGTTAGTCTAAAAATAAGTTTAGTCATTTATTGAAATATTTCTATGTGACTTCAAAAACTTCAGGATGAAAGTAACTACTTGCAAGCAAGAACTCATATGCCTTTTTGTTAGAGCAAAGATTCTGTTAATAGTTGGGGTTTCATCTACTTACAATGAATGGTTGAGTTTATTTTTTTTTTAATCTGTTGTGCTACTGTGCAGATAAAGAATCAGGTAAAATTCAGAGATTTTTCTTGCCAGCTCTCTAACTGTTGGTGACAGAAGATCCAATGTGAAAGGACAAGTGAGATATTAAAAACCTAAAACAAATCAAAGTTTCACCAGTATGCAAGGAAAAAAAAAAAAAAAAGAATAGTACCAGGGAAATAGGGAGATAATGCAAAGCAAAGATGTGGTGTTTTTAAAGCTCCAAAGCTTTCCACGTGTGCTATAACAGTCTTGTGAAGTATTTAGAACAAACAATCTTATTTTAAAACTCAGTTGTGAAATCAAGGATTTTCAAGGTAAGCAGCTTGACCAGAACAAAAATTAGACCTGGCTCTTTACAGAGTTGCCATCAAGGTAACTCCATTAAATTCAAGAACTTTAGGGAAAACTTGAAAAGCCTTACATCTTGCAGGTTACTTGGAATTAGTCCTTTGACTTTTGGTGGCTTTGAAATTGTCCTGGGGTGACGTTATGGTGCTTGTATCCCCAGTCGTGTGTTCTGTTTATGGCTGGTATTATGTTCTGTGCTTTCAGGACTGACTCTGAAAGTGAAGGTTTGTTTTGTCAGGTTATCAGCCGGCTCACCTCCCCCATGGTCTGTGTTTAGGAGAGGCTAGGCTCGCTCGCTTGCTTGCTTGCTGGCTTGCTTGCTTTTGCTTATTAGTTAGTTTAGTTTTTTTCTTTCTTTCCCTTTTCCTGAATACCATTTGAACCTCTTCCGGACGGGGACCTGGGAAACACCAAGAAACACCGGGAGTCTGCATTTTGTGATCTGCAGCAGTCATCCCCAGCGCCGGGACTGATAACTGGCTGACCACTCGCAGGAGAGACTTTCTGCGTTTGTCATCCTCTCAGAGCGGTGAAACAGTTTTTTGTCATCTGGGGCTGTTCATTTTTTTTTTCCCTTGTGCTGGGGAGTATTTTGTTTGTTAAATAAACAGGGGTTTTTTTTCCACTTCTCTCAGGAAATTCTTCCCGAACCTGGTGGTGGGGGGAGGAGTCGTGGGGGTTTGTTTTCTGGGGGCTCCCTCGGGAGGTTTTTTCCCAAATTTGCCCTAAACGAGGACAGAAATGCATTCTAGTGAGGTCTCAGCTGCACATAACATGCTTTCTGCTGGCATATTACAGCCCCTCTCTTTTCATGCCAACCAAATCCCTTTAGGGCAGGACCTGGTTGTAAGTTGTAGTTAACAGCAGACACTCCTGAAAAAGCATAAGAAAACAGCTCTCCTCTGTGTAATGTGGTACAGGCTAAAAGCAAACCACTGTTTTCAATGCAGGGTTTATTTCATTGTAGTAAAGTAATGACTAAATGATAACTAATGATCACTAAAGTGATTGCATCTGTACTTAGCATAAAGCCTTCATTCCATACCAACCAAATCTCAAACCTTACTCTAGGGTCCAAAAGCTGTATTAACTAATACTTTCCAGCCAGACAAGTACTTAATAATATTATTTTTTCAAGCACAACACTGCCAGGAAACAGTCAATCCACAAATATGAATGGGTAAGGTTTTTTCATTCTTAATAGAATTGTTTCTAGTTGGAAGAAAATTAAGTTGATCAGAGACTTGTGAACAAGTGTGTAACTAGGGTTAATTAATTTTTACCTGGTAATGACACTGTATCTCTCCAATTATAATACACAACAGACTTTTCATATCCTTCACAAGACATGTATAGATTTAATCAAGAGCTAGCAAGGATGATCTGCGGCAGATAAACGTATTCCAATCCTCCAGACAAGCCCTTGATCAGAATTAAAATTCCAAAGTCATCTTCCTTGCTGACTGTTTTGTTGGAGTAGGTGTAAATAGCAAAGCAGTCAGAGAGGAAAAGGTACCTAAACTCAACCAGCAGGAGGACAGAGTAGTGGCATTCTCTGCACCACCACTACAACCTGCAGGATGGAGGTTTCCTTAGTTGCAGGAAGTCAGCCATGGCAGCGGTGGGAGATTATTCATTGTCTCCCCTCACTTTCATGACCTGGAAAAAACCCCACGAAAGTCACAAGCCCATTAGAATTTGGAAAACTTTAAGAAAACCTTTTTTTACAGTTGAACCCCCCTGAGCTGGCAGCTCAGCCCCACGCAGCCACTCTCCTCCAGTCGGACAGGGAAAAGAACTAGAAAGGCAAAAGTGAGAAAGCCCATTGGTTTAGATAAAGACAATTTAACAGGTAAAGCAGAAACTCAAGCAAAGCCAAGCAAGGAATTCATTCACCAGTTCCAATGGACAGGCAGTTGTTCAGCCATTTTCAGGAAAGCAGGGCTCCATCACATGTAATGGTGACTTCAGATGTCAGACATTGTAACTCAAATATCCCCCTCTCCTCCTTCTTCTCCCAGCTTGTACTGCTAAGTACATCATCATCTGGTATGGGGTATCCCTTGGGTCAGCTGGGATCAGCTGTCCTGGCTTTAACCACTCCCAGATCCTCGAGCTCCCCCAGCCCATTCACTGGCTGGGCAGTGTGAGAACCAGAAATGGCCTTGACTCTGTTCAAGCACGCTTGGCAATCACCAAAACATCCCTGAGTTATCAACACCGTTTTGGTCACAAATCCAAAACACAGCCCTATACCAGTTGCTCTGATTAAAATTAACTCTCTCCCAGCCAAACCATTACACCCTTCCATTTCAGGATAGTTCCAGTATTTCACTGATGTCAAAAGAAGGAAACACAGAAATTTACTCACTATGAAAACATAGTGTTTCTTACCTTTAAAGTTTATCTTCAGCAGGCTGCACGAGAGAAGTCAATTGGAGAGAATTTAGGTAGTATCCAATTTGCACAGCAGACAGCAATAGGAAATTTAGCAGAATGATGATGCCCCTTTGTATGTTTTAATTAGACCTGATTATAATCCTTATATAGTTAAGGCATTTTTCCTAATGCAATGATTCAATCAACTTCATTTAACAACTACTAAGGAAGAAGGAGTATAAATACAACTTACACTGTCAGACAGTATCTACATGAAAACTACACAGTAAAATATTTTGAGATTGTGAAACTCATCTATAAATGCTTTGCCCAGAAGCAGAATAAAGAACTAGGGGTCATTGGTCTGAACATACTAACTAGACTAAAACTGTATCAGTAGAAAATGCAGTGAAATATTCTGAAATGCTTTGAGAAGCTTTCAAAAACAATTATTAGTCTAGAAGCATAATGAGAGATCCCTCATTGATGGGATAATACTCACATGATGAGTGTTTATCATCATGGAAAAATCATATTACATAAAACTTTTAGGTATTTTGGAGATCGGAATAACAATTTTCTACCAGTGGATTTTGGCCAGCTATGAGCATGGAAAACAAGGTGCTGGCTTGGTCATCTGCAGTGTTTTTTTAAACAGTCCTAGCACTTAAGGTTTAGTTACAGCCTTTTGAGTTGCTTCTAGTCTGAAACCTTCTTTAGGACAGTATCTGTTCAGTTGTACTTAACCTCCTTCTTGTAATAGAGGTTAGTAAAACCTGTGTTCACAGCTGGCTAAAAACACAGTGAAAAACAACAGTTCTAGCTAAGAATGTACTGTGTGATAAACCTACAGGATTAAATCAATCATATTTTTTTAGTTATTCTAAGGGATAAGACTTCTCCAAGCTGTGTATTCTTTTCAATAAAAAATAGCAGAACAAACTCAGACAATTTATTTTAAAGTAGCTACTACTGTAGTTACTGTGATTCAGGCTGAAAAAGCCTAAAAAAACCTTCACTTAAAAAAAAAAATCTCCATTACATGACCTATGTATAGGAATTGTATAATTAGATTTTCTATTTCATCTTACCCACACAATTCTGGCTATAACTGTGTACTCATTTTAGCTAGGAATGCAAAAATCCATCTTACACAAGATACAGCTCTGAAACTGAAATGTTTACCTCATATCTAGTTAAACTGCCACTAACTCTGTAGTGGGTATTCTAGAAATAAGCCTCTTTATTGGCCAAAGTCAGAACTAGCATGTTTAAAAATACAAAATTTAGGCTTAGTGTACAATAGTTAATGTTTGACATTTTTGTACTGGCAAAAGCTAGGTTTCCCAAAGCTTGTCCTACCTCAGCTTCTCTCAAAATTTGCTAAAGGAATTAAACCCAGACTTGAAATATGATCACCCTGAAAATCTGTATGAAAAAGAAAGCTGAACTTGGAACAAAATCAAGATCTTTATGCCAGTAACTTTATGAAGTCATGCCAGACTTGTTTTGGCATCTGCATGTTAGCAAGGACAAACTGAAGTTGGAAGCTGTGAAACCACTCAGCTAGAAACAGCAGCTTTATACCAGGTCTGAACTTCATTCAGCTTAGTTCTTACTTTTATTTAAATAAGCAGATAGATCAGCTGCTTTCACTTTGCATAGTCCTGCTTTAGCCTTAGATATACCAGTTAGGTTTGTGCACTGGCTAATTTAGCACACTCAGATCAAGTGCTTTCTACTATTTATACAATTTACTGAAGCTTTTGAAAGGAGAGAGAGCCAGTGACCTACCTTCTTACTAGTTCATATTACCATTTTAAACACTGAAAATATTTATAGTATTTTACACCGCAGCTTAGGCAATGACATATATCAAGGCTGTTCAGTTCTCAGGCCACAAGAGTGCTGAAGGTTGGTCAAAAAGCCCAAGAACTTTAAAAAAGGGCTATTAGAAATGCTTCCTAGCATTTTTATTCAAGTTTGATATAAAAATGCAAGCATCGGGCTTCAACTCCAAATATCAAGTTCCTCAGCAGTTCTCTGAAATGAGGAAATAACCTGTATGAAAATCTGATTCAAACCTCATGCAGGGGGGAAGCCATACACATTTATGCTTCATAAAGTTGATTTTTAACTTGAAAATGTATTGCAGCTGAATAACAGTGTAAGCCAGCCCCTTCAGTGACTGCAGGTTTAAGAATTTCAACTACTTCACTACTGAAGGACTGATGCTATGACCATGCTAGATTTTGAGAGTATGTATTTAAAAGAAGTAGTTCTAATGAAGTATGTAGCATTGCACTTGTAATTCCTTTCAGGTAATTTCTTGACCCTTAAAAAGAAAAAAGGTAGCTATATCTTGAATTCATTTTGATCAAGGTAACACTCTTGAGAATGGCATTATCAGGAACTAAAACAATCCCAGTTAAATACAAATTACCCTAAATTATTCAGACTTGGAGACCGGTTCTATGTAATATTTATGTACACTCCACATCAGGAAAAAGGTCAGTGGTAAGTCTTAAAATTAAAACCACGGGCAAGATTAATACTAAAATGCATATTAACTTGTTTTATTGAGGCACAACAAGGCATTGTGAATAGCCCATACTTGAGGCAATCAATAGTGTAGTAAGCTGGACATTAATACAGTTTAGGGTAAGTGCAAACAATATACATTCACAGCTTTATTAGCAAGGCTACATCACAACTGATAAAGTGCCAAATTAGTGCTGATTCAGTACCCCAACTCCATGATTTCACCTTGCAAAACAGGACCACCATTTCCCCCCAATAATGGAACCACGTATCCTCTATAAAGTCAGTAGTAAGTGCAAAGCTAGTCCCACCCCCCTCACCAAGGTGTTTGGAGCAGCTCTTTTGTAAACATTGCACTGGATTTTAGTCCTGATAAAGGAGGTATCCTGAAAAGGTGGAGTATTTCCAGCTACTTCCATAGATGGCTCCCCGATGCAGCCGTAGCCAGATCTGATCTCCCTGGAACAGCTGCAGGACTGCATGGTTACTGGCTGTTTCATGGTCAGGAGCCCCATCATTTGCATATGCTGACACAAGGACCTCTTCATTCTTCATGAGATTCACATACAGAGGGACATTGACAGCCAGTTTCAGCATGTGGAAGATGAAGACATAGGTACCATTCACCGGACAGTTGAACCTACCAAACTGGATATCAAAAGTTTCTCCGAGGTTGTTCAGCAACAGGTCAAACACAATGGGCTGGTCTAGAGTTCCAGGGGCCAGGTTGGATGTTCGAGCAGCAGAGAAGGCGACTCTCATCTGCTGTGGGAGCGGGTAGACATGCACCGGGAGTATGGTGGCAGCCTGGCTCGTCACTGGCATATCCACAGGGGTGATGCTGCGGGAGTCTCCCTGCCCAGAGTCCCCACTGTTAAAGGTCTCATTGTCTCGTTCTGGGCTGCTCACCTGAGAAGAATCACTCCACCCTGCTGTTAAGAACCATTAGCAGTGATAAGTATTATAACTGAAGGATAGCCTTAAGCCTGTGGGCATAATCTTAAGCAGCAAGTGTACAGGCTTCACAGCAGATTGATCTTTGAGCCACAGCAAGTTGTCAAAGGACCCCGGTGAGAACAGAACTTTGAAGCTAGGTTACATTCATCACACATTGAGCAGGATGGGACATAACTGGGCTATGAACAATTACTTCTTATACTTCCAAGTAGGAGAGGGCAGTAGGTTGTAATGGTTTTAGCTTTAGTATGTCATATGTCAACTTAAAAAAAAAAACACTGAGAGAAAATAAAATGTAATTGCTGAAAACACTGACAAAGTTAGAGCCAAGACATCTTCAAGATCTCAATTTTCACTTCATGTTACTCAACACTGTTCTTCTGCAGTTGCATTTCTTGTAGACCTTGTCAACTTATGATGCTAGAATATTTTAAGTCTGACAAACTAGTGTTGCTTTTAAGTCTTCTGCACCTCACTCCCCAAAATAAAGCTGTTAATATTTCCAAATATACAAATTAAAAGGGTCTAGAATGAAAACATTATTAGAGCTGAGAAATTTAGAGTAGTTGCAGTCAAGCTGCAAACCATTTTTATTTCCACTGGAAAAAAAAACACCCTAAGGCAGACATTAAAACAAAGTGAAGTTGCTGTGAGATCCTAATGCTAATGAGTAGTTCCATCAGCTGTTAATTTACCATGATCTCCTATTTAGTTCTCTGCTGAAGTATATTCTCTGAATCATCCCTCAAGCTAGGCTATGACCTGCTTTATCCTAAAACATCTTTCACAATATGCCATAATTTCCCTTGCGTCTCTAAAATAGTGATCTACAGCTACTCTTCATCTTACTTCTCACCTGTAGCACTGGAAGTCCATCTTTTTCCAGCACATACAGTAGGAACAAATCATCTTGCTTCCAGCTTTTGAAAACACATGCTATTCATGTTTGGACTCAAATAACTAGCCTTATTTCATTAGGTTTTATACTCCACTATCAGAATACAGAGTAAACCTGTACTACCAAATATATTTTCATAGAAAAAATTATTTTACAAAGTCTCTGTGATCTGATAGCCTACCCAGAATAAGGGGAGGCTACACATTTAAGGGGAGAAACCCAGTATTTCTTCCCTGAAGACAGAGAACTGCCCTATGTGTGTTTTCCTAGTCAGGTTATTTGTGAAGTTCAATAAAGGTACCATTGTGTCAAAATTTTGACATGAAGACTCCAGACTGAGAATAGTGAAATTAAATCTTCTGCTGTGAAATGCTGTGGAATAACAACACTCAAGCCTCCAGCTAAGCTCAGTTAACTTACACCAAACTTGATCTGGGCTTAGGTGAGTGATGGTATTGTGCTTTTCACACTGTTCCCAGTAACACCCCAGCTGCAATGCCCAAGCACATATTGCACCACTGGGGTCCTGGTGTTGGCCTTACCTCTTGAATTTGCTCGAGGACCACTACTTATCCCACCTCGTTTATAGCACTGCTGGTAATTAACATCCTAAAAAAGAAAGATGGCTATAAGCAAATCTGAACTCATGTGAGGCAAATACACTTTTTTGCACAATTAATTCAATCTCTAGAATAGACAGAAAGAGTTCAGAAAGAAGGTGTAGAAAAACAGTTTTACTTATGGAAAACTTACTTTTATAATAGCTTGTATGAAATTAAAAGATCTACTTTGATGCCTTTTATAGCAAGCTGGCTTCTGAACTCTGGACTCAGTTGAGGTTACTGAGCACTACCCTTAAATCTCAAGTCTCTTCAAAGTCCATGAGCCTGCACAGAAGACATCAATGGACCCTCCTCACACCAGGAACTTTTGCCTTCTTACTTTATTTATGTTTTTTTTTTTTTGCCTAACCACATTGTCAGCCAGTCCATTTAGGAGTTCATTATTTTACATTACAGAGGCATTTTAATGAACCAACTTTTAAAATACACCAGACTCATACAATGTTATTTACCATCTGTTTGCATTTCAAAGATTCCTTTCAGACTAAAATCAACCTGTCAGACAGAGATGTTACCCGTCTGACCTGACTTATTTCAGCTGCAGTCTGCCATTCCATAAAAGGGTTTGTCTGAGAAACAAAACTAACCTCTAGCTTGTAAGTAACAGTTCACCTGTTAAGATAATGCAAAGCCACCATGTTAGAAGATTTGGCTCCTATACAGTGGTAGGCTACTGGAAATAAAGTCAATACTTACCCTCTGAGAATATGGCATTCCAGCATAATCTCTACCAGGAAACTGCAGCTGGCCATAGTTGCCATTAGTTAATGAAGGTGAACCTCTGTAAGCATCAAAACCTGTTCAAATAGAGTTGATTATTCAGTATTATTCATTGTTTGATTTACAGTACAAGTCCAGAATATAACTACAGCTCCTTTTTTGGCAATTATGTACATTAAGTTATGCAGTAACAGAGCTATTCTTAAATTTGGAATTGAATAGCAACCTTGCTACTCCTATAAGAAATGCATTTCATTAGCTACTCATAACTTACTGTGGCTATATCAAAATTGTGTATTTAAAAATATTAACACCAGGCCTTATCCATTGCCTGTGATACTAATGGGATGTCACAGAACAGCTGAAAAGCCTGCTAAATCCAGAAATGGGATTAAGAAACACTTTCTTTTCTGTTACATACACTGAGCTATTACTGGTATACATTTAGGGACTACTATAATATTTTGCCTCTTTAGCTATTAACTTAATAACTTAAGCTATTATTTAACTACCAAAGCAGAGCTGCAAGTAATTTCATACCAGACACCACCAAACCCTAGACTGCTGTTAAGTCAGAGCTATAAAACTCATCATCTGGTACATGTTCCTACAGAGTACTGAGCAGACTCAGCCCAACAACTGAAGCACCTATCACTGATTAAGTGCCCTTCCACTTCAAAGAGAAATAGGCCACAACCTGGATCTGGTAGCTACCAACAGCCTTAATTTAGTAACTGCTTTTTAGTAACTGCTTAAAGTCTGCTGAAACTCTCTACAGTACATCAGCTAGCAGCAAAGGATTTGGTCTGCAGAGACCAAATAAGCCTCCTCTTAAAACTGTTCAGTTTGTTATTTATCTAGAAGGGCTTTTCACTACTGGGAGCCTCCTCCCCATCCTGGTTTCTTCTGGGAATATTAAAGTGAGCAGTGCTAAGTGGAAAACACTTATTTTGGGCAAACACAGCAAGTGATATCTGAAGAGAAAGAAGCTTGCCCAGTTTGTCAGCAAGATGCCAAGAGAAAGAATTATGTGGGTAAAAAGTTCAGAACAGCAAATTAAATTGCCAACAAAAAAGTCCATATGAGTAATCTAATAAGCTATTAGTCAAAGTTTCTATCTTCATATTTAGGCCAGCTATGAAATTGCTCTGCCATTTGGCCTGACATCTCACACAAAAGTCAGAATGCACTTCCTTAAGTTCTACAACAGAGGGCCCCGTTCTCTGCACATCACCCTTAAAGTCTTGTTTTGAAACATTTCACATATAGAACATGAAATTAATACTGTGTTATGTTCAATCACATTCTACTGGCAGTACATTAGAGCTTCTTTAGGATGATAGCAAATACAGACATACCTTTGTACCCACCAGGGGAGCGATACGAGTTAGCCAGTGACCTTCCACCTCTAGCAGACCCTCTGACAGACCCACGACTGTTGAGGTAAGGCTGAGGGGGTCTGGGAATAACATTAGCCTGTGCTGGATAAAAGGCAAGGCTACCATTGATAACAGGAACAGCTCCATCAGGTTGATAGTTCACTGCTTAAAACAGAAGGCACAGATAAGTCAAAGCTTTTTATAACTGCAATAAGTTACCACACACAGAAGGGCAGTATCAGAGACCAGTTACACTGTTCTGAATATTCTGTTCCTCCGTCCCTTCATTACTTCCTTTAATTGATTGAATTCTTCCCTTTGTTTTGTAAAGTGTAGTGCTTGTTAAAATCTACTATAGACAGCACAGGCTCTCAGTGTAAGCCCCCTATGCATTCAACAAGAGTCAGTTGCACAGGTGAGAAGCTTGCCAGCAGCATGAAAATACCCAATCTAGGTTAAAATCAAGTAACATTTGATTAAGAATTTTCACTCAAACTAGGTCACCTCAGTATTGACATCCCTTGAAATAATAAGACAAAACTCCATCACACCTCGATAGCAATAAGATAACTATGGAAAGCAGATACTTGGGTTCAGTCTCTTCAATACACATTCCTGCCACAAAACTCGGCAGTTCAACTCCAAGCAAAATGTATTCAAGAAAGCTTTTCACTCACAAGGGTGAGTGAGTGGTTAGCTTTAAACACAAACCTTGCAACGATCATTGTACTTCCCTAAGACCATGCTTTATTTCAACCCAAAAAGCTTAAAATTGATCCAGAACCCCTATGTGAAGTCTGTGCAGAGCCATTGCACAAGGCTAATAAAATTATGATTTTCCACAAAAAAAGTCCAGGAGGCTTATCACCTGTAGTGTCAGTGATGAGAAGGAGCATTGAAGCTAAATATGCTTTCCTGACTGCTACACTTACACTGTTCTTTTGAGTTCTTAATGTCTCATTGACTTCACACACTATCAGTCTGTTTCTAGTCTAAGACCTGTGAAAATCATTCTGGCAGTTGTAAATGACCTTGAGCCATTTCATTATATGGCCTTATGAATACAGGTCCCTAGTTGTCACTTTCTTTCATCCTAAAACATCAAGACATTTAGGGACCAGTTGCATGTCAAATTTAGTGTCAGCTATACAAATTCACCTCTTGCACTACCTGAATATGAAGTAAGTCAGGTTTGTGTTGAATGCAACAGCTCAAGACTACTTACTAGTTCAGTATTTCTCAGGTCAGACTGGAAACGTATCCCAACTTTCTTACTTACCATTCAGCAAACCCCATTACTGACAGCACTATTACTGAGACCAAATTAATGTACAGAGACCAAATAAATGGTTCCAAATAAGAGTATTGCATCATTGCTACTATTCCAAGGAAGTGATTTTTGACTGACAAGTATCACTGCATATTCGAATTTGCCACCTACTGGGAAATTGAGGCATGTAAATGACAGTATGTTCGTCTAATACAGAAACAAGTTTGAACCAGCCTTTCCTTCTGCTAGCAGCTTTGAAATTAAGTTTACATACCATCAACTACATCAGAGTAGATGTATGCATAATATTAGACATTTATGTAGCAGCTGTTAAGAATTTCACTGGGTTAGAAGTACTCACAGGACATGATAATGAATTTAAATACAATTATAAGCTGAACATATTTAAAGACTACTCAAAATACAGACAGAAGTGCAGTTCTTACCCGAGGACAGAGATTCTTGTGAAAGAGAGGTTTGTTCTGCAACATGAGAAGATTGCAATTGGCATTGAGGAGGAGTCTGTGTACTTGCTGTGGAAAAACTCTGGTTATATCCTGCTGAATACGAAGAATCCTCTTTAATTTCCTGGTCTTTACGTGGAGGCAGTGGTGCATTCACTTTAAATACCTACAACATATTTGAAAACAAGTGCTTAACACTACCAGCTAAAGGCTCTGCCTAATGCCACCACCCTGCTATGGTTTGAATCCATTTGCTTTTTAGCATATTTCTAGAACACCATCTGTTTCTTAGAAATAACCAAAAATATTGTACATCAACCTCTTCCCTCTCAGTAAACTTACTGAACACACTCCTTTTTATGTAGCTGTTACCCAAGGAACAGCTTGATTGACCATAGCTACTGTATTGTCAGTAGAACAATTACCATACAACAATATTTTCCTTCTGTGGGAAATCCATTGTGAAATCCACTGACTACCTGTCCTACAGCTCAAGCTGAAGCTGGGACAGCCTATTCCTGAGATGAAATATTCACATTTGGGAAGAATCTGGGTCTTTCTGCATGTCTTGGAACCTGATACAATACTGCTATCCATTCCAACACTATATTAGACATAATTTGTCCCTTGAGTAAATGGAAGCTTCATCTTTCCTACTCATCTAACTTTCCCTAAGAGTAAGCACTTAACCTAAGTAAGTCTTGTCATTCAAATGTTATAGTCTGCGCACTACAATGATGAGCAGATATTACTGTTAGTTAAATCTAATAACCCAGACTTCAGTCACTCCAGTGACTCTATTACTTTATAGCCAATAACACAATTACCAGAAATAATGCTGTCAAAAGTGACAACTAGTATCAGCATTCAATAGGCAAAGTCTGTTTTGATTAAAAGGATCTAAATTCCACATAAAGAGATGTCAGCAGTACTGGTACTGAGTGTACAGGTGTATCTAACATTTTCCAAGACTATAAACTCTCTGAAGACAGACGGGCAAAAGCCACAGCTAGATGATGCAAGAAATAACTTGACAATTCTTGCCATTTGCAGATCCCCTTATGATTAAAAAAAAAAAAAAAAACAAAAAAAAACCAAAAACCCAACTTTTTCCAGGGTCAAGAAATCCAGTATTGCCTCTAAGAGGCAGTAGAAATGCCTCATAGTACTGAAGCGTTGAGCATAAATTTTGAATCATCATAAAGTTAAACAAGCTGTTTTGTTTTATTTTTAATTTTTGATCACTTCACCTGGTAAATGAAGTGATCCAAAGTTATACATTTTCTAAAACAAATCTGAGAATGCAGGGCAGTCAGACTGTCAACACCTGCACCTTGAAGAATTTGTAGCAAGTGGTCTGCTTTTTCCTACAGTAAGGGTTACAGGTGGAATTCAAATCAAGTACAAGGGCTACAGGTGAAGCCTGCCTTTAAGTTTCCATAAGCACAATAGCAGCAATAGGATGTTTGAGGACCTGTAATCAGGTACTTCCATTACTGTCATTGTGATACCACTATTTGGCAGGGAGTCATCTATCAGTCAGGCTATCTACTCAAGTCCAATGGCTGTGCTTTCCTGGCAGTAATGAGAATCTAAGCAATGTAGGGAAGAAGAAAACCCTACACTGCAAAGTTCAAGATTTCTACCACTACAAGAAGAATAAATATGCTCATGACTTAGTGACAGATGTTTGCCAGGTTTACCCAAAAATTCCAAGAGCAACCTCAGACATTTAATGTATCCGAAAACATGGTATTAATTCAAGTAAACTTTCAATGGTATTGTTATGATCAAAGCACTCTGGACACAGACAGCAAGTTCAGACATGACCAGACAACTGAGACCAAGACTTCATATTTATACCATGGCAGATGCTTATCTTGTAGAGTAAGTCCCCAAAAGATTCTGGATTCCTTAATCACAGCATGCTGCCGCTTCACTTTCAGGAAAAATCACCACCTAACCACTTAGCATCATTTAAACACATCTAGCTTAGGAAAAAACACCTCCCTAGTATGAATTGCCTTATTTGTAATGTGTATCACAATTCTGTGCCTCTGAGGTAGGCTCAACTTGAGCCTCTTCTACAAATACAGAGAATTAATCAGGAAAAAAAATTAAAAAAAAAAAAAAATCAACGCAGTGATTTTACTACAGACCACACCACGATGTCAAATTCTAGTTGTTAACTCCTGTGATTTGAAAGGCTATTAGATACTTCTTCCTCCACTTTCTGCCACATACATCTCAATACTGCAAGTTGTGAACTACACTGATACTTCTGTTAAAATGGAGAATGCCTTTGAAGAACCTGAATCTTGCTTTTGAGAAAAACATTAAATCAATGTTTCTATCATCCTCTGAAGAATGTACCAGAGGATTAAATAATGTTGCCTTCCCTGTACTTGAACTTAATGGAGACCCTTCCTCCGAACCTCTCTCTAAGCCAGCATTGCAGATTACCAGGAAGTAGCCATGTTTGATACTATTTTTTCAGGCCATACACAATTACTGATCTATATTTGCAGTGAACATATCAGACTGTGTGGTATATTTCCTAGATATGTACACTGACTACGTGTTAATAGCATAGGATAATGAGCAACACTAATCTTCCAAAAGCACATTTTCCATTATTCTAGTGGACTGAGTTTTACCCACCAAAGCAAACAGTAAAACAAGACAAACTCCAGCTTCTGAAAGTATTTTGTTGTAATATCGATATACTTCAGGATTCCCTTTCTCCAATGAAGTATTTGAAATCTTCTCCCAAAAACAAAGTAAGTACAGTCCCTCTTACTTTAGGGCACAGCTACCAATCCATTGATTTTAGGCCTGACTTCTCCCTCTTAGTTCCTTGAGGCTACTAAGATATCCCAGTATTTGTTTTTTGGCACTGTACAGAGAAAAACCACGATCTTTGTTCTTAGATGATCTGTTTTAAGTTCTGAAGGCATCAGAGAACCAGAGGACTACTCCAAGTTTTATTGTTAAAACAAAACGATCTATCAAGTTCTGTACTATGCCAAGAGGAGCCAGTTCCTCAGTGTTAGTCCCAAGTTACCCATATTGTTGTCAGTTCTGTGTGTTGCATACTTACAGTCTGCATAGCCTGAAAGGGAGCTGCTGTTATTGTGACAGAACTGCTGCTTGCTGGAGGAGACTGAAAGCTCTGTGCTGGTGGCACTGATGGCATGGGGGTGCTTGAAGTAGGCAATGGTGACTGTGGCTCACTTGGGAGGAGAATAGTTGCCTGGGGGGAAGAATAAGTGTAATGAAAGGTCACTTGATAATTATCAGGCAGTAACAGAAGCAGTTAATTTGTTCTAAAGCCTAGACTGGCAGAAGTCAGCAGTTTCTACAGGATGACATGTGGACATAGCAGAGCTACAAAATAGCTTTTGCTTACAATTTCAAATCTTGCTGTGCATCCTCAGCAAACAGTACTTCTATTGCAGTCTCTGCTGATTAAGTGAAATGTGCCTATGAGCTACTATACATACCATTCTTTGGAATAATATTGCCATAAAGAGACATTAGGTATTTTTCCCTACCACTAAGGACACAGAGTGCTTTCTGTTCCATTTAGTAAAAGAACTTTGGCTAATATTAAAAATTACTTCTCTTTTCTGGAGGAACTTAGGAAATTTAAGGGGTCTGATTTTTTTCCCCTTTCCAACTTATTTATATTTCAGATTAGAAACAATGCTGAGCTGTCCAGACAAAGTATTAACCAGCATTAGGTCTCAGCTGTGCAGATGGCAAAATGAAGTGTTGATTTAGAACACCAATATCTATAGGAATCAGAAGTCAAAAGGAACATGTCTAGAGCCTTACCTAAAAAGATTGAAGTTGCCCAGGTAAGCTATCACAAGTAAGGTAAATATTTAAGTTGCTGAAATGGTATCAGTGGCTCAGAAATATATGAACTTGTCTAATACAGAGGCTGGGAAGTATATTTCTCATTCTCTTGAGAAAGTGATGTTAATGCCTAGAGGAAGCCACAACACACCTGCTATTATGAGTAGTACTACAGAGTTCTGGTAAAGCTATGAAACACTAGCGCAAAAGTTGAAACAAATGGATTTTGAAAGACCAGCACAAGCATTAATTCCAAAGCCAAAGTATTAAATAGTCATCTTAACCAAAGCTTCAAGTAATTAGCTTTAGAGATTCAGATTTAGATTACTCATCTTATACAACTTATTGCACAACTAGCCCTGCAAAGTCAGATCACTTTAAGAACAGTAGATTGCTTCAAGTGCTTATAGTGATGTCTGCAACACACCTGTCTCACTGAATTAAATGGAAAGATGTGTTGTGCCTCTGGTAAGCTCTGCTGAACAAGGCTTTGCAAAGCCTGCGTGTTCTATAGTCAGCTCACACTTGTAATGCTAAGTTTAGAAGTTGCTTAATACTTAAATGCAGAGCCTAGGGCTAAAGACTACCAGTCCTATGCTCACCAGGTACACATCACAGTGCCTCAGATAGCACTGAGATGTTCTTACACACCAAGAGGAGCACTGTCACCACGGAGTGTATTTCCCTGGTTGTGCTGGGACAAAAAATAAACTACTGCTTTCCCTGGAAAAGAAAGACACTAGACTTCAAGCTGAAGGGACTAGAGACCAGCTGGACACAAGCAATCCTAATTCCAAACAATATGTTTGCATGATTCTAAGTCAGATGTTCTAGTTTATAGCACAGCACAAGCCTTCTGGATGCATATTGAACAGCAAAATTATTGAATTCTTGTCTGCACAAGGAGTCTCATAGCACTGTATAAGTGATAGAAGGTGTCAAGAATTGGGACAAAACTGCTGATTCAAGATGTCATAAGACTAATAGACCTATAGCATATATATACGATAGTATAATATGTAGTACATTAAGAATTAAGTACTACATACACAGTATGCTGATAACATGTACATCAGAAAAACAAATGTAAAAAGCAAGAACATTTCCCATTATAATCTACACACACTGAATTAGAGTCCAACAGGAAAGAGCCAGCTGTGTACTTGAACATAGCAACAATTCACAAGAGATCTTTAAGACAGTGATCTGCATAAATCGAAACTTTTCAGCTCTAAACACTATTTGAATGTTATTTGGATGTTTAACTGCCCATAAATACAATTAAGCAAGCAAAGTTTTAGATCTTAGCTGAACATCAGGAAGTCAGATTCCCAGTATTTCTTCAGTTAGTGTTTGCGAGAATATCTCAGTCTTCAGGTTATACACGGGTTCTGCTATTTCATGACAATACCCATCTCAATTTATGCAACCTCTTTGTCCTCATTAGAGGGAATATTCTATACCACAACCAAAGCAAATATTTATGTTGCTCCCATGTTCCCACAAGAATGTGCACCACACTTTTTAGTGAGCATTTTTCATCCCACTCCCTTCCTGTGTCAAGAAGCAGACTGTTCACTTTGCATTCATGCAGCATTAGCAAGACTTTTCCACCCATCTTTAAGTATTCCAGACTGTAGGCTAGACTACTGCTGTTACTTGTATGTCGTTCAAGTACAGTTATTCAGGAGGGCCCCAGCTCAGCATTCTGTTAGGGCTGGCTGTCACAAGATCTGAATGCCAGTGAATCCCAGGGTATGGTACCTGTGGTGTCACCAAGTCTTCAGTTTCAGAGCCTGAAAGAGCATGATCAGCAGATGCTAGGGAAGTGTCTGAACCATGCAGCGCCATGGATGAAGCAGCAGCCTTGCAAGGAGAGAATACAGAGAAGGTTTTGGAAATATCAAATGAAAGTGTTTAGTTTCACAAAACTCACACCCTCAGCATGTCTAAGTACACCTCAGAATAATGCAGGGACGGTCAGTCTTTTAGGAATTCTTGTTTGTGGCAAGGAAACACATTTAAAAGCAAAAGTCACAAGACATGCAAGCACAGCGACTGAATTTAAGGTTGATTTAACCAGAACTACCAAAGCTTGAGATACAATCTTTGGTGTAAGGATCTTCAAGATGAAAACACACACTACCTAGGAAAGAAACTAGCTGTTCTGCACACAACTACTGGCTATGACCTTAATCTATAGGTAAAATATGCAAACTATTTCAGCGAGACTTCAAGTATTTATTGCCCCTTTTCAACCAGAAAAGCAGCCAGCTTTATCAGCATTTGAGTGATCTTAGACTCGCAAGCTACATTGTATGAAATACAAAACTACCGGCAAGAAAAACAAGTATAAGTCCATGCTGGTAAATAACCTCTATCTGCCTCTTCAGGGCACTCCTAGCTTCAACTTACCTGAAGAGGCTGCTGAAGAAAATCACTCTGACTTGGCAGTTTCTGCTCTTTTGAAGCTGTAAAAATAGAATGCATTAAGCAACATTTACTTTTAAATTCAAACACTACATATCGTTTTGGTGGGTAGTTCTATTTTTTTTAAAGCATTTGGTATGTGAAGATGCAAAGTATCTTTACCATGTGGAGTGCAAATATTTAAGCCTAGCATCAGCAAACTACACCCAATAGAAAACTTCAGGTTTTTGGCAAAAGAGGACAGGTATTCAATGACAAATATTTTTAGCACAGATACCCACTCACCAGATGAAGAAAAAAAAATAATAAACTGGGTAATTGAGTTCTACACCCCAAAATCCAACCAGTCTTTTAGCAGTCTGTTCTTTATATTTAAACAAGCTGTCTTCACCAGCCTACTGATCTACAGCCCAAGCAAACCCTATTAGAGATTGCAAAATTTTACATACCACTTACACTTAGAGTTTCACCTACCTACAGGACTACTTGCTGGAGTAACTGAAGGAGGTTGGGATGAACCAATGGCACTTGGTGAAGCTTTATCAAAATCCAGAATGGACTCCTTTCAAAAAAAAGATCACCATTGGGTAGAAAAAAATAAAACTCTAGATACAAATGAAACATTCTCACTTGACAAGCTGCTTTTAGCTAATTAGGATAAATTCATTCATTCAGTGCTAACATACATTGTCAGTACTGTTTTCCCCAACCCAGGAGGAACTTGAGCTTTGTGCTACAACAGCAGAGAAAAACATACTTGCATGAAGTTGTAAGTCCCTTGTATCTGAGTCATCAGATCCTGAAGTTTTTCCCTTCTCAATACTGGATCTTTTGGAAGAGTTGAAGTAGAGCAAAATTCTGCAGCTGGCTGATGTACAGGTTTAGGCACCTAATAAGGAGAAATTGTATTAAATCTAATACTGGAAGCAAGAAAAGCTGACTTATCCAATATACTTCCAGAGCAACCTAGAGGTGTCAGACACTGTGGACCAAGCAATTCTGTGCTGTTATTGATATTTCCTGAACCAAGTTCTCACTTTATTAGAAAAAAAAAAAAATCAGCTTCCTGTTGCTACAACTAGTTAAGCCACAGATTTCATAAAATAGTTTGGGTTGAAAGAAAGCTTGAAGATGATCTAATTACAACCCCCCGCCATGGACAGGAATACCTTTCGCTACATTAATTCACTTTGGTTTCTTATCGTCAAATGTGAAGAAGTAAGTTATCTGCATCTTGTGCAAAATTAGGTACTTCCATCTAAGGAAACTTAGATTTCAGTTGAAGGCCAGAACAAACTTAAAAAATCAAAGCTAGATCACTCAAGGTTTACTTCCTCCCAATAGAGCCTACACCAATAAGTACAGATCTTTTATTAGGAGGGCATTTCCAGACATTCTGAAGAAATTGTATCTAAGAAATATATTGCAAGCAAGTAACTCAGGATGAGACCAAAGTATTTCTACTAAAAAGTCAGATAATCTCAATGCACCACCTCCTACAGAAAGTATTACATCTGAGTTGGGCATAAATACAGCCATGCACCCACACAAGAGCCTAACATGGACTTCTGCAGGGCTTTATTACTGCTTGATTATTTCAGCTGGTTCCTTAAGAGTTCATCCCAACTGATTCTCACTCCACTTTAAAAGAGGGAAATGTTTTGTCAGAGAACAAGTCAGTCTAGGGTAAGAGAAAAATCATCATAGTAGGCTCCTTAAGCTGCAGAAGCGATGTTATTTATAGGGTGGCAATAATACTAAACTGTCTAGATAGTCTAACACATCTTTTGAAAGCAGCATGGAGAAGAGGTAGGCCCATTAAAGTATTTTAAACCAATACTTTGTTGTGGTTCTCTGAAGTTTTAGAGAAACTCAACTGGCCCAAATGTTGAGGTATGCAGGAACATGTGAAAGCTTTTATTTTCCTACAGGACAAACAGCTGTGTTGTTAACAGGAGGTTACAAATTCAATATATTGTATAGTAGTGTTACTGACCATTTGCATGAAGTCATTGGAAAATACATGGCAGAAGGGTATTTGTGTTATGATGACAATTGTCACACTAAATCCATCACAAACTGATGAAGGGTTCTTTGTCCACTTTTAGGACAAGCCTAAAAACACTTCTGCATTTCCTTTTCAACAATTTTCTGAAGCTAATCTCTGGCCTTTGCAGAAATTCCAGTAGCATGCACAGGCAAGAAGCTCACAGGACATGATTAACTCTGGAGGACAGTTTCTAGTGTCTATGTGGCCCACATAATAGCTGCTTGATGAGCTGTGAGAAGTTTTACTTTATTCTATGGTTAAAAGAGTGCATCTTTGTACATCTCTATCTTCATTAGAAATTCTGCTGCTCAAGCACTAACTTTAACTACAAGTTAAATACAAGTTTATATTGCTATAGTTCCCAATAATAAATATTATCTACAGCTTTTAAGAATATAAATGTAGGACAAAAGAAACATTTGAATTAAGTTAATCTTAGCAAGTTATAGATTAAGTTACTGGCAATCTAGATCTTTCTGTCCATCACTTAGTCCTCACTTACAAAAAGTCTTAATTTTACAGCACTTGCTGTCATAGTAAATCCATTATGGGTTAAACTGATTCATAGTTTTGTTACCCTCTTGCTCCTCACTACCATTTCTACTAAGACACAAGGACACTACCAAACTTGTTCTGTGTGTTTGAAAATGGGTAGCAAGCTTTTCAGCTTTAGGTGACCTAACTAGGTCAAGTCTGGCAGGGTCTAAAGCTCTTAAGTTTGGCCACTAGCTATATAAGTGAGATTGGTACATCAAACAAAAAAAAGGTTGAAAAAGCCCCAAGAGTATGGAAGTAGAAGAGACTTGTCAGTTTTGCTTCCAAATATAATAAAATTCCTGTATGCTTTTACAAACTGTCAGAGCTTTTATCTCCTTCCCCAGCTCATACTCTATGCATTCTATTGGTAGTATTCTTTACTTCAAGAAGTACAAGAATGCAGGGTTACATATACGATATCAGGGCTTTAAGCTAGGACTGAAACACAGACTTTCTATTCCATAGAAGTTATTTCCTAGTTCATATACATATTAAAATACACCAGCCAGAAGAAGCTGCAGTGAAGTTGCCTCATTCCTCATTTTGATTTGCTGCTTTGCTGGTATATAGGGGTTAAAAACTACAGTATTTAAGTGCAATATAAGATTATATACAGAAAGGCATCAGGAAATTAAAGTATTTCAATTTTTATGCTTTTTATGAAAAGAAATGCTTTGAAGAAGAGCAGGTACTTGACATACTTAAGACTTCCTCTTTCTAGCCTACAACTAGGTGCTGTTTCTGGCAGCCATTAAAAACTAGCAGCAGACTCTGACCTATTAGTCTGGCTCAGATCAAACCTGTACATGCTAAGATCATTTAACATTAACCTGAATGTTACTTGAACCACTAGAGTTGAACATGACCAGTAAATTCAGTCTAATTTGTCATAAGAAATGTTTTTGAAACCTAAGTTCGACACTACTTATACATTCAGCAGAATGTATCTTGACTTACATCCAGAGAATTGACTGAAAGTAGAGATGAAACATCTAGAATTTGTTCTAGTATTTGTTAAATCCTTGCAAGTAAACCAATGACCACTTTGCAATTTGGCTACTCAGAGTGCCAATGTACCAGAGACTCCTGTTAAAGCTGGATTTTTTAGAGACTAAAGGTACACTTACATGCAACACTAACATACCACTTCAACCATGTCATTTACTAGTCAAACTTCATTCTGTGAGACAGGACTTCAATCCCTCTTTAGCTTTGTTAGTTAAATGAGGTGGAATGGTGATACCTAAGCTGCAAGCAGTGATTGCCATGCCAGAGCAGCATTCACAGCAGGTATGAATTAAGTGACATGCTGGATGACAGCACAAACCAAACTCTTTTGCTTTCCTATAACCAGGCCAGAAATTCAGCTCTAACCAAGTTTGCTGGTCCACAGGTTGCACAAACAGTTAAACAGAACAGTTAAATAGGTCTGCACATCAGCTCACCCTGCTGTCTTAGGCTCAGCTTCATAGGTATTGCAGCTTAAGGTATGTTAAGTTAAAAAAGCATATTTCATTATCTCAAAATACAGTTTTTTTAAAGACCTCAGAACTCTAACAGTTAGTTTCAGCTCAGAGGGCATCAGCAGTGGCAGAGGTCTTTTATTGGCCATGCCTGCATCCCTGCACAAGAACATTTATAGATTCAAACAGATCCAGCTACAGCACTGCATTGCCTCTTTTTTATATAAGCAAGGGCAAGAGAAATGGTTATCTGAAAAGCTTAACACTGTTTTAATTGTTTCTTTTTATGCACCTCAAGTCCAAGTCTTTTTTAAAACCTGGTTATGGAAACTAGTTATGTTTACATAAAACTTTTGTTAGTATTATATTATGTATTATGTTTACATTATACTGTTTTCTACTCATTTAATACACTTTTGCTATTAGGATTTCTCAATAGCTACTAAGCAAAAATATAGCCAGCTTATGCTTTCCTATGGTCGATGTAAATCCAAGTTTGAATACTTCAAAATACGCTTTGCTTACTTAGTTCAGCAATCCCCCTTCAGCGACCTCACATTCCAGCATTTAGTTTAATTTTGCCAGTATATTGCGTACCTGCACACCACTAGGGAGATTCTGAAGCAGTTTGCAAGTTTCTCCAGATGAGTGGAGACCCTCCTCTTTACTCACTGCAGCACTTTTCTCAACCACTTAAGCCATCCATCTACCCATCCCATATTAAAACAAGAGAAAGCATCTTCTCATTAGGAAGCATCTTGCATTTAAGGTAATCTGACACTAGAAATTCCAAGGCATCTTACAAGTGCTTGAGACTATTCCACTACTTAGTTTCAGTTACAGGAATACTGTTTATCGTGGGTGCACAACACCTATTTGTGCTCAGTTACTTAGTGAGGCAACCAGGTTTTCCACCTGTACCACCATCACCACCAGTGGACACAAGATTCTACTCAGCTTGAGTGTAAAGATGGATCAAGCTGAAACACCTTAATTCCATGTGTTACCCAGTGCTGCATTGTTACATACTTTTTTAATCTCGCATTCAACCTTCGGTTTGCGGTCCCGCCTCTAGGCACAAGAACATCCATTTTTGAGTTATGCCAAGTTTACTGACAAGATACAAGTTTAATCATTTGCCATGAGTAACATGGGATGTACTGGTTCCTGCTTTCTTGCAGGAAGACAGTAGTGGTGACAACACTGTGTAGAGAGAACTGCCCAATTCCCCATATTTTCTTGCTGAAGTCTACCCTTAGATTAACATTTCTCTTAGTGACCTAAGACAGACATAGAGCTCAGTAATCTGTGTTGACAGTGATCAGTGTTTTTGCCACCCAGGCACAGATGAGAAAGAAGGTAACATGTCCAAAGGGTAGCAGCCTGTTCAGCTGTCAGCCATGCAACGGCTTTCATTTTACATTTCTAACACTATGTTATTGTTAGACTCCCAGGACAGCAATATGGTTTATGCATTCATCTGGAAATAGATATTTAAGCCCTTGTACAGTTGGTATTGCTTGATCTAGACATTAGATATCTCTTGAATCAGCACTTATTTTAATCAAAAGCCTAAAAATTACTGAAGTGTTATTTGCATGCAGCCACAAAGTATTTGATCCCTGGATGAGTCATACCTGCTTTGTACTGCTAACAGTGGCCAGAGCCAATAGCTGCAGATGAACCAAGTTAATTCTTCTGTCTTATGCATAAAGCAGTTATTCAAGGTTCAAACACAGCAATACTGTGCTGATGTAAAAAGCAAAGCAGACCATCTTGCTATTCAAATATAAATATAGCCGCCAGAATGATTTACCCCAAGAAAGAATGAAATGGGAGTCTAAATATTAGCCTACAAAATACACCTAAGACACCTCTGCTAATAGGTGGCTTTATTCCAATACACTAATGTCAAAAGCTTATGACAGATAATACTACATATGCCAACTCACTTCTTTGGGTTCCATATCAAACTTCTTTGGCCCCATCTGTTCCTTTGGCCCCATACTGGCAGCTGCCCAGGACTTCGGAGGGTTCTGTAACTGCGGTGATGACACTTGCTGCTGCCTGTCAGCTTTTTCCCAAGCCTCTCGAGTCTCCTGCTTCTTTTGTTCTGGCTCCTCCCTAACATGTGCAGCCCAAGCCTTCACAGGCTCCTGCTTCTTTTGCTCTGGCTCTTCCCTAACAGGTACTTCCCATGTTTTCATAGGGTCTGGCTTCTTTTGTTCTGGTTGCTCCCTAGTTTGGGTTACCCAAGGTTTTGGAGATTCCTGCTTTTCTTCTGGTTCTTCCTTAACTTTAGTTACCCAAGGTTTTGAGGACTCCTGCTTTTTCTGTTCCTGCTCTTCCCTAACTTTTGTTACCCATGGCTTAGGTGATTCCTGTTTCTTCTGGTCCTGCTCTTCCCTGACCTTTGCTACCCAGGGTTTGGGAGACTCCTGCTCCTCTCGGACACGTGCTACCCATGCCTTTGGAGCTTCCGGCTTCTTCTGTTGTTCCTCCTCCACATGGGTCTCCCAGGGCTTTGCAGACTCACGCTTCTGTTCCTCCTCTTTAACACAAGCTTCCCAAGGCTTTGGAGAATCTGGTCTTTTTAGTTCTTGCTGTCTAACACGAGCTTCCCAAGGCTTTAAGGTCTCTTGTTTCTGCTTCTGTTCCTGCTCTTTAATATCAACAAGCATCTCCCAGGATTTTGGAGGTTCTTGTTTTCTAGCACACTCAGCTTCCCAAGATCTGGGCTCTTCTGGCTTCTTCTTGACAGAGTATTCTGCTTCAGGCAAATAACGCCTGTTGAGAAACTATATAGACCAAAGAAACTTAATGGCTCCCAAGAACATATTTTGCTACTACAGTTCAGGTCAGTTAAATTAGGTCACCCAGCTACTGAAAACTGCTGACTAAAAGCAGAGCCTAGACAGTCTAAGCACTAGTCATAGAAACTATGTGGCCATGGCTTTATCCTACAACACTGTAGACTAGCTTTTCTTGGCATGCCACAGAGAAACAGGGAACAGTGCTGTACAGCACAAGTAAAACTCAGCTGAATGAATCTACTGCCCTTATCCTCAAAGCAACCTCATATTTCTAGGCAGTGACAATATCAAGTTTGATACTGATTTTTATAAAGGTAGCTCTCCTTCTAAGCACCTAAAAAGCTCTGGTACTATATTAGCAGACATTCTGCTACACACCCCAAAAATATTAGGCAGTAACCACGTATAACCCTCATTCTGACTGAAGATGTAATACTAAAATGTCACCAGATTCTCAGATTTAGTACCACTGGACTCCAACTGCAGGCTATGTTTAGTGTCAGTAAGTCTGAGAGTTCAATGATGATGTCCTAAGTTTTTCTAGGTTACCACTTTGTCATGAACAGGAAGTAAATACATGAAGTACATACAAGGCTCACTGGCTGAGTTTTTTTTTCTGGCTAAATACCAGATAAGAGTCAGGTAACAATAATGTTACCAGTAAGTTACAAAAACTTCTAGAGTACACCCTCTAGTGGGATATCTGAGAAACAGGGATTCAATATTTCAAGAACCAGTATTTCCACTTAGAAAAAGACACCCTTTCCCACCTTTTGAACCAGGTCTAATGACTTCTATGCTACTGACAGTCAAAGCCTGAGTTCGGGAGTCTGAAGAGCTGCTGAAACAGGTCTACACACCCATGTGCACACAAGTCTGCCTTGGGTTTCCTACTTTCCTGAAAAATCAGAATAAGACCAACAGCATTCTCAACCCCACCAATATCAAGCCTACTGCCACAAGCTTAGCTTTTACAGACAGCTTTAGTAGATGTGTATTTTCTCTATTCCACAGTACACAAAAGATCAGTGTTTCCACTCTAAAGGCTGATGCTTTGTTTTATTCAGGAAAGTGCCAGAGCATTAAAGTACTACACTGCTTCATGTAATCCTGCTCCATTTATCCCAAAATAAAACCCCAGAAGCCATAGATTTGGGGTTAAAAATAGAAATGCAACCAAGTCTTTAATGCTTCCTACGTCAAGCAACACCTAGATTGCTGTTCAGACTCCCTTTTTAAGTTTTAAAAAGGGCTGCAGAAAAGCATTTATGTGTCTGAAAAAATCACAATACTAAAGGCAAGCAATTAAACAGTAGAGTATCTTACCTCCTGTGGCTGTATTTCAGATTTCATAAGCTCCATAATGGATTCTAGAGAAAGGATGTTAATTTGTTTCATCTGATCAAATGCAGAAAGGCAGATCAAACAGTATCAACTCTTTAGATCTATTTAAATAGCAGTACCAGTTTGCTAAACCAGATATTCTGAAAGCTCAGCTTGCCATTCAACATGCTATTTGTAGACAAGCTTTTATTTCCTGACTAAGTTTTAGACTAATCTGCAGAAGTTTAAAGTTAAACAAAAAACATTTTATAGCATTCATAATTGTTACCCTAATATGTAACATTCCCTACACACCAGACAGTTCCCACATCTTTAACTTGCTCAGAAGGCAAGAGCACTCTATTACTATGATTTAATGTTTTTCCTACATTATTAGCTAAAATAGGGCTGCAAACGCTGCAGGTTCCATTTCAGTTTCTACATTGCAAATAAGCTACAGCACAGCATTAGATTTAGCACCAAGCTATGCAAAGTCAGTGCTCAGTTCAAGCCTCTCCCAATACTGATATAAAAATTGAACCTTAATATTCCACCTGGTTCTTTGGCAGACTCTCCTTTTGACAGCTGTCTGGTTTTCTCAGGTTTTCTATTTACTTCTTCCAATTCTTTTACTGGCACAGTGGTGCGAGGAGTCGGAATACTTTCAAAGTAGCCAGAGTCTAGAAGTTTGGATAACAGGTCCTTCATGTGTTTATCTAAAGAGTAAAAGCCCATAAAGTTAAAATAGCAAAATCTGAAATAAAAGGGGATTTACATTAGAGATTAAGACTTGTTGCTTCCTCCCTTTATATGAACTGCAGTTTCTCCAAGTTCACACATCTTACTAAGCTATAGCAATAAAGAGTTTTAGTAAAGAAAATTATTTGACTGTTTAACTTAATGCAGTTGAAAACATCTTTGCAATCCCAGGGCAAGACTGCAGCTTGTGTTTAAATGCCCACAAGGTAAACATTGAGCCAGCTGGTCTCCCACATGCTTAGAAAGAGCTTTGTTTACCATGTATAAGCTAGCCAGCATTGATACTAAAATCATGTGAGACTCTTAACAGAGGTAAAGCTAAACAGTCACAATCGAACTACTATACAAGACACTCTTGCTGGTAACAGGATGGTGTCTCAAAGAAAAGTTAAGAACTGTAGAAACAAGCAGGGGAAATGCAAGGGACTGATGCCAGACTGAACTTCTCTGAAGCAGGAAAAATTCAGAGCTGACATGGCTGAACAAAAGATTAACTGTGTACTCTGAGAAGCACTATCCAGTTTGCTCCTCTGTACAAACAAGAGACAGCAGCTTAAGAGTAGAGAGGAAGACCTCAGAAGCAACAGTGATTCTAGAAATTGTTTCAGAGGAGCTGGAAACAGGGCAGCTGTTGAGAACAGGAAGAACATTCAGCAGAAGATCACTCCTACCAGTGACAACCACACAAACAAGAATTCTGGCTAGAATTTAATATAGCTATAAAAAAACGGTCTTCCAAGGCAATGAACGCTAGTAAAACAAGCTAACAGCTTTATCTGAAGTCTAGCTTGCACACAAAGGGATTCAAGACTGACACTAAAGGGATAGAGCTACTGAAACAATCTATTAATGTCAACAGATACAAGGCTATGGTCACCATCCTGTAGCAATCCAAACTTGCAGTTTGTCCGGAACTACATGGGAAGATTTAACACCCTGATTTTTAAATAAACAAACTGATTTTTAGTCAGTTCAGCTACATGTATGTGGAAGTCAAACAGGGCACAATAATGCTCTGTTCTAACAGTTTCAGCACTGTCATCAGTAACAAATGAAAAATTCCTGCCACACAGCTGCTACAAGATTGGTGTAAACACAACAAGCAAGGGCTGTTTGCAATAGGAAAGACATTACAACTCAATTAAGGCCAGTTTCCTCACAAGCAATAGTAAAGAGGAACACAATGTGTATGTTGGCTTACAACCAGGGATTTTGGAACTGTGCCACAAATGAAAGAAGATCTGTATAGAGTCCTACAGATTTTGGTATGCTTGAAAAGTAAGGACACTTGCATTACTTCAAAGAAAGACTGCTCTGTGCATAATTTCAGCAAGTTCCACTAATGACTACCCTTCCCAAGTGTGGTGACCTGCACTGTAGGGAGATGACAGGTATTAGTCTAGAATTCCTGCAAAGAAAGGAGGCTCTTCTATGCTATGGAACCTTCAGCCCAAGGCCAATGAAGCTTTGTAATACATTAGTGCACTCAACTAAGCATTTCATGGCTGGGAACTGTTCCAAACTTAACTCATTTGCACATAACTATACAAAAAGCTTCCCATTGTTCTGTAAGGTATTCATGCATCAGATTTTGAATTGCTACCATCATTATTCCTAGTACACTGATATGCTAGTACAGTGATTGAAGAGTTAAGTCTTGACTGGAAAATGAAAGTATGTAGCATTGTGATTCATCTGTACTTAGCTGAACCAGGAACAGCCATTCCTCCTTGGATAATCAAGGTACACACATCACTTGCAAGTGTTTAATTTGGTAGCCTTCTATGTGTATTCACTGGTTTTAATATGTTTAATAAGCACACAAATTTTAGATTTTAAGTTATTTCTCTAGATGAGACACTCACATGTTGTTCCAACCACAGGTTTCTCACTTCCTTCTAGAAGGTCCCAGAAGTAGAGAGACGATTGTTCCATCTGGTCTTCAACACTAAAACAAATGAGAGTTTTATTAGGTAGAATCATAGCCAAGATCAAGTGCAGCACTGTCCCAGTACCCCTCATTTTATAACATGCACTAATGTACAGCCTTCTAAACCAAGGCTGCCTACACAGAGTTAATAGTAAGCCCTGAATCACTGGAAGCAATTCAGCTGTCTCTGTCTGCACAGGATTTAACCTACCAAACCTTACTTCTTTTGTTGGCCAATGTAGAGATCCTAAGCACTGTCCCACAAAACCACATGACTGAATTTCCTTACAAGTGAGGGTTCCCAAACAGGGCAACAATTGCTGTTTAATCAGCTGATCACATTTACTGGATGAACTTGTACGGGTGCAACCAACAATAGCTGCCATTCTCACTAACATTAGTAGCTAATGGGAAACTTGGCTATAGGTCCAAGCTCCACCTCCTTCAAAAGATAGAGTTTGCTGTCCACCGCAATGAAACACAGTATCCCAAAGGAAAGGATTATGCTTCACAGGAATACCATTTGAGCAAACTAGAAACAAAGTTACTTCATTGGGATGAGACACTCCTGTTGTGTAGCTTTTTTATAAGCAGCCCTTTTTTGAAAGTAGTTAACTAAACAGCAGATTAGGCAAGTCTAGCATATGTCAAATGACTAGAATTGAGGCACTTAAAGAATTAGTCCATATTCAAACATGACTTATCCATGAACTGTCTCAACTTACCACCTAATAACTACTTATTCCATATTCAAATACAATTCTTGCTGCACTGCCCTACCAGACAGGCTGTCACACTAAGCATGAGCCATCACAGCATCAGAACAGTGCCACACAGGCACTGACATATACCTCTGTTGACAACCTAGCAACATGTATGACACTTAGTGCAGAGGTATCAAAAACTTCAGGTAATGTTTTAAAACCACTTTGAAGCCAACAGCAAGAGTGCCTCAGGAGCACCATCTTACATTCCTCTGGAATAAAGCAGCACATCTGAATCATCAATGTAAATGGAATACAAGAAAGAGTTCTGATTTTACTGCACTTTTTTCACTTCATGAACAGTGAGACCTCAGAGAAGCAGTACATCCCCAACCTTCCTGCTTAGGATGGAATTGGACTATGTCCCCTCAGTCCTACAGGGAGACATAAAACGGCAAAGTCTGTAACCTGTACCTGAGGCTGTAATTACTGCAGCTTCCCTCTAATGCTCTGAGTGAGGTAAATCTGTTACATTCCTAATCTCAGATTAAAACAAGTGTACTGAAGAGAATTTTAATTAATGATCCAAAACATGGTATTTAAAGACATGGCAGTGTCAAACAGAGGGCACTTACCACAACCAATGAAGCATACTAATTAGACAAAACCCCTTGAACTTACCTCAAGTTCTCATTTCTTTCTGGACACGTCAATTTTGCAAATCTTATGAGGTAGTCTAGTTCTTTAGAAGGCAAGTATATTGCACCATTCACACCACCTTTGAAATCTTTCTGAACATGCTCTTGAGTGAAGTTCTGCAGCACATACTGGACTTGAAGTATTGTACGCAGCTTTTTCTTCTCTGCTTCAAGCTTCAGTAGACTCTCTCTCCGCTGAGCCTTCTTCTGTGCTTTCAGCAGCTATTTTAATGCAAAATTCAACAGTTAAACACAATTTAGTGTGTTTAATCCTGTTTAGTATCAAGATTCTAGAATAAAATACTGAGTTCTAGTATTAATTACCCTACAATGAGAAAGCCAACCATTAATTTTGGTTAGATAATAGAAACTCCTAGCTCTTCAGATATCCAGAATCTTTTAAGCTCCTCCTTTGGAAGAGCTCCCCATTTATCTACTAGTTATCTACCCATCTAATTTTCACTCAAACTGGATACTGGTAGCTTCACTTGTGATATGCTTTTGTGATAGCTAGACCTAATTAAGCCTGCTAGTTTTATTGTAACAGCTGTTAAAGAAATTGATAGAATTGATACCAATGCACCAATCCAGACCTAGCTGACCTTTAGCATTTACCACAGGGTTAGAGAGGCAGAAGTTGTCTCAAGTTTCTCCTAGTAAGACAACTGCTCTTCACATATGAATACTCCAGCTTAAAGGATACAGTAGAATCCTACAATTATTTCTGTTGGCAAAAGACTAAAACACTCATTAAATAAGGAACAACATGAGTTACAGTACACATACAGAATATGCATTCAAGTTTCTCATCATGCACCAATAGAAGTACCTAGCAGAAGCTAGCCAAGTAAATGCAGAATTTAAAATGTCTCAATATGTGTCAAGATCTATGAAAATTTTGTTCCCTACAACACACTGCAAAGGATGCAAGGATGCTGTTGCCAGAATGGCCCCTAGTGTTCCAGTGACAGCTACTGGCGGTAGAATCCATATCAGCAGAAGCAGAGCCAAGTTAAAAACAAGGTGGGTTAGCCTTTAAATACAGCATAAGCTCAAGAACAAACACGAACTGGTAGACGCTAATGCTGGATTACTAAAAACACCTGCACAAAGATACACCGGGTCACAAGGTACCAGTCCTTCAGCATTCTGTAGGAGGCAGAGAAATAATGCCAGAGCAGTGACTAATCATGTTCAGCTTCCATACCACTACCTTGGATCAAATCTTCCATAAGTGTAGAATTTGCTTGAGCCAAGAAACAAGTTTCTTCAAAGTTAAAACACTCATTTGCATAAAAATAATGTATGCAGTGCTTTAAATCCTGAACAAAGACCTAAATAAAGCACTAAATCTGTAACTTGCCACAATTAGAGACAACTACAGCAGATTAAGTAACAAACTCCACAAGCTTCAGTTAAATTTTACTGAGGGATGTACTTATCATTGAAGTCAAAGTGATTTAACACCAGCACTTTCCCTCACCAGAAGCATTAAAAAAAAAAATCAGTTTGGAAGGGATCTTGGGATATTGTCTAGCCCAGCCTCTAGAAAGGCTACAGTGAATCAAGACCAGATTGCTTGGAGCTTTGTGCAGTCGCGTGTTAAAGAAATCCAAGGAAAGATTTTGCCACTTCCCTAGGCAGCCTGCTTCTAATGTTTAATCACCCACTGAGTGACCATTTTCTCCTACCTGGTTGGCATCTATTTCAAGTAGTGATGACGGCTTCTCCTACCACATTTCTCAGCAAAAATCTCAGCTGCACCCTTTCAAGTGTTTGCTGTCTGAAGGATAACAGTGCATCTCCTGGCAAGCCTTCACTTCACCAGGCCCAACAAGCCCAGTTGCTCCAGGCTCTCCTCACAGGTCTCATTTCCCAGGCCCCAGCCATTCAGGGGCCCACCACTAGAGGCACTGAAGCCTCTTTAGCCTTCGCCTACCAAGTGATCAGAAACCAACAACTGGTTATCAAGTACCAGATAAGCAGTTCTCCTTAATCAACTGCTCCTCAGGCTATGCCTAGGCTTCACTGCTCCAGAGATACAAGACAGGAGCTTCCTAGCATGGAGAGTATGGGAATAGAAGTGTAGCCATTTAAGCAGTAGCACAAAATTTTGCAGTTACCTTCCATCAATATAGAGAAGAACAGTTATACTTACATCTTGGCTAAGCCCTGAAAAAGTCTTCTGAAGCTCCTTGGCAAACTCCAGGTTGTGCACTACTTCATCGTATTTCTCTACTGCCTCCTACAAAAGAATAGATAAAAATGTATTTTTCATGCTTAAGACTACTGATTGCAACTCTCTTGCCTTGTACTGAAATTCTCATTGTGAAGTTCTCATTTAGTGTGTTCTTTTCAACTGCAGCTGGTACTTTTGTTGCAAATATCATTCACCCATAACAGTCTGAGATGCAGTCAAAGCCAGCTCATACCAACAGACAGATATCCTACAAGTTTACCTATATAGGTCTCAGCAATCGGAGGTAGACAGCTATTTAAGATCAGACTGGTCTGAAACTCTGGAAGGAATACAGGAGAAGTTCAGCACAGATTTTCTACCCTCATGCTTAACTGAATGTCTTTGAAGAAAATTTCTACAAATTTTAGAAATATACAAGGCAAGTCATACTTCCAGAAGAAAGTATTTCCAATTTAGTTTCCACAGAAGATGCCATGTTCTTGTCTTCACACTAATGGCTTTCATCAGTATTTTACTGGCTAGTCATCAAAAATACTAGTTGCAATAGATTAATTGCATTTTGATATACCCCATTTTTAATAGGTCAGTTCATTTCTCCAAGTTCCCTTGACAGCTCTGAAGATTGCAAAATGCTGTAGTTCAGACATGCTGCTCATATCTTCACACCAAGAGGCATGAAGTAACAAGTTTAATTCCAGTTGTTCACATGTGGTTTACACTCAGTTTGGTTTATGCTCCTGACATGGTTTCTAGAACAGGCCCATCAATCTAGTATAAAGCTCTTTCACAGCAGTGTTAGCATTTAGTGTTTCATCAGTGCAGTGACAAAAGTTTAATCTACTGTCCCAATAAGATTTGGGACATCTGCAAATTCCATGTGTTCCTAAACAACTGGAAAACAAGTTATATGTTCATTTGTTCAGTTTGATTGCTCAGTTACTTTTATTCCTTTGTTTGTGGTATACTAGACATTACCAGGACTAAACGCTACTCAACACAAAGTGCAAGCTCTCACCTGGTACTTTAGGTTGTCTTCACACAATTTACCAAGCAGCTTTGAAGTACTATTTAGCAATTCACTTAGCACTCGAGAGAATGAGTTTTGAGAATCCAATGCCCACACATTTGAGGAAGACTCACAATTAACAGTAACAATTTACTAGTCAGGTTACAGTAATTGTGCTCCTAACAACACAAATTGCAGAGTAAAACTCCCCACCTGAAAACATCAAGAACATCTACCACTGCTCTCATGACAAGCTGGGCCTCAGCCCACAGGAAAGCATTACCTTTCTTCTGTCACACCTGTTATCAGCATTCATTAACAGCATGTTGAAAGAACAGTACTGAGGAAAATCTGCTCAGCTTGCAAAACAGCACAATAAGAGCATTTAACTTGCTGGAAGCTCCTCATTTTTGAAACAAATGTTTCCTAATATAAGGCTGGCACACACATATGATGCATGCCCACCAGACCTAAAGTAATTACAGCGTAATCCAAATTGCTTTCAAACCAAGTTTATCACCAGACATGCACTTCTTCCTCTGCATGAGAAAATTAAAACTATAGACAACATCAAGTTACATTAGAGCACCACTGTATTATAGGCAGTTGGTTTCTTCAGATGTTAAGACCTATTCAGCTCTACTGCAGCTTCAATTTGTATATAAACCACAAATTTGCATCTGAAAATTACAAATGCAGTAATTCTATATCTTAACCACTGAAGCAGAAGACTTCATAAGATTATTAATTAAATATTGAGTGTGCTTCTACAATAGACACCTGAACAGTCTGACTACCTCCTGTCAGTTCACTATAAAGACTTATAAGTCTTCATTTTAGTAGCCTAAGAAACTCCAGAAACTGGGATGAAGATACTAAAATTTAAGAAGTGAAGCCCAGTTAGGAATACTAAAATCCAGTAACCAAGTTAATGCCACTTTCCAAACACTGTCACCTAACAGCTTTTCACAGCCCAGGGCATATACCAAAGTAGTCAATATTCAAGGCTATTCCAACTTAGAGAACGTTGTTCAATAGACTCACTGTTCATGGCAGCAAATAGATTGTGAAGAACACCTACAGAAAAGTTGCTTGCCCACCTGATTAAAGAGTGAGTTGAAAGGAAAGGTCATCCATCTACTCCAAACCATCAGATTTAATTTACTTTTGCACTTCAAATGGCATGAGACATCAGATTTTGCAGTTAAGTACTAAATAACAATTTACTCCAACAGGTTTATTCTATTTCTAAGGAGCTGCCATATTCCCCTCTTATCCCATTTACGTCTAACTCTTTTATAAATGATTCACAGTAAGAAAATAGAATTTCTGTTCTCAGACTGCTGCACTGTGATAAAGTTAGCAATTAACGACATTTTTCCAGCTGGTTCATTAGTAGGATCAGCACTATCACTGAAGTATCAGTACCCCTCATCAGACAATTACTCTTTAGCAGGTGTCCACTACACTTTAAAAATGTGATTCCTAGATTACTAGAGCAATAATCTCCTTGGATTATGTGACACTGCTATTCAGCTCTGCTAAAGCTTTAGTGTTACAGAAACTTGGTTTCAGATCTAGAATCCGTTCCAGACCAAGCCAAAAAAAAGCAGCTACTTGTAACCAACAGCGTTGGTTACAAGCAGCACTGTGCAGACAACAGGCAATTTCAAGCAATAGCTGCTAATGAAGGAATCATGAAGATTAGCCACCTCAGAATTCTTGAGGCTTGGGTTCTAACACTGCACTGCCATATAGATCAGCTGCACACAGATATCGCATTAAGAAAAAGACATGCATGAGCAATGAAGCTGAGTCCACAGAGCAAAGATAAACAGAGATCATCTATTATTTCAGGGAATACCATGAAGGTTAAAACAGAGGATGGAGCTTGTGGGCTCAACATTCAGCCTGATTACCAAAAATTTGTTAATTTGGTTTTGTGAAAAATATCTTTGCAAGCCTGCAGGCACTGCTTCTGTAAAAACACCCTCATCTCCTTCAGCATCCCATCCTTCCCGCCACATCAGAAGGTTTTGAGGCCTTCCACTCCTGCATAAAA
Source organism: Toxostoma redivivum (assembly GCA_013397375.1). Lineage (NCBI taxonomy): Eukaryota > Metazoa > Chordata > Aves > Passeriformes > Mimidae > Toxostoma > Toxostoma redivivum. Next base: position 306,102 of record VXBI01014091.1, read on the forward strand.
GCCAACTTACCAATTGGTCTTGATTGAGGGTTTCTCCCTTCTTCAGACGATCTTTGTAGTCTTCTAGTTTGAGCTGCAGAAAATTCAAAGTAAACATTATACAGAAACCAATATATAAATTAAGTAAGGGGTATGAATGAAATACTGTAACATAGAATAGAAAATCTCCTACTGCCTCTTGTTTCTGGAGAAAGAAAGACAGTTTTGCTATGCCTTTGATTTGGCTATTTCAGTCTGCAGGACTGTCTACTTCCTTTCCCTATCACTGATCTTTCCATTCTTACTTGCTACTTTTGTTTCATTTAAGAACTAGTAATGCATTGATCCAAGATCTTTAAGTGGCTTCAAATACATACTGTGTCCTTGTTTTTGTTAGGCTTGTTTAGCTTTCCCAAGTCAAGGCAGGAATTTAGTTATATTATCCTTGAATAATCCTTGTCAAGTCTTTCAAAAATTTGGTTTAGTTACACCAAAAATGTATAGCCCTGTTCCCTAAGTGGACAAGTGTAATCAGGGAATAAATAAGATTTCCAATATATCAAAGCAGTCTTTAAATGCTGATGTAAGCAATACAAAACTAAACTATTTGGCATTGAAAACTTCTTTAGGGAAAATTACTCCATTTTAGGGAAAATTACTTCAAAAGGTGACTTCACTGCCATGAAGTCAAATACTATTCTATTTGTGTATCTAGAGCTTCACTGACAGAACCTATAGGAGCTTAAGATTAGGAATACTGTCTACTCATTTTAGTAAGTCACACTTATTTGCTAATGAGGCCATATTGTCATTCATGTGAAAACCAAAGGTACCAGAGAAATTCACAACAAGAAGCTTCCTTGGATAGAATTAGAATACAACACAAAATGGTTTTAATCACACAAAGGAAACGTGCTTGTCTGATGTTAGTCAAAATTACGGCATGATGCATGACATGAGACAGCAGTAATACTCCATCTCCTGCAGAAGGATCAAGTCCCCTAAGCACATGGCCAGATGTCTGACCTACTCTCTCTCCCTGCCCTAAGACATAACTAAAATCTTTTCAGACATTTAGAGTAGCACAACATATTGCTTCACTTGTAATCCTGATCCAGCACTGAAAGGAACAGCAGCATTAAGTCTTTTATCAAAAAGAGAATTGTAGTAACCTGGATAGCTGTTAAGATTGTTGCAGGTTAAGAAGCAGGAAGGGCCTTTGTATGGGCTCCAGAGATGTTTATTTCAGCCAGGCGTGTGGATAGTCCAGGGGCAGAGGCAAAGGCAGACCTCATGGTGAGGGTGCAGGTTCAAGCACATGGGATGTTTGGGGCGGCGAGAGCATCAGAGACCAATTACCAGGGGACATGGGGGTGGCAAAAGGTGGGATTAGGGCGTGGGAGCCAACGGGGAAACAGGGTGGGAGTGACCAAAAGACTGAGGGACGGGGAAGGGGGCACGGGCCAACCAAGGGAACAGAACAGGGATACATTGGCATTTGCTGTGAGAGAAGCTTTTTGTCTCTCCCTAACTGGGAATGCCTCCCAGTGTCTCCAAAGAAAATGACATTCTCAATTCAAAACCAAGCACACAGCCTTCAGCCACCTGCCAATCAACTGAAAAAACTGAAAAGCCTTAGAATGCAGAAGTCTGACTAGCCACAGCTACAACGTTTCAGGTGTATAACTATTCTTACTAACGCTATTCTGCCCCCCCGCCCCCCCCCCGGCCTCAGAAAAGCAGAGGTCAAAACGAGAGATCAAGTTTTGGAGGATTTCTGTATAAAAATTTTCTAGCCAGTAACATTTGCCTGTATTTTAAAAAGTGAAATATTTATGGAAAGTGAAGGGCAATACATAGCCAATATAATCTAACATTTCCACTGTCAGAGGAAACATTTGTTCTAACTTCCAGTTTTACAAACAATTTACATCTAAATTAGTATTACATGCATGTAATCGATGAAAGACTTCTGCAAGACTAGAAACCACATTTAAATCAGATTCAAGTTTGTTTTAACCTGATTTAGCCTAGAGAAGAATCTTCAGTTTTGATCAACATATATTTGCTCTCTATATACACCCATAACCTTATTCCAGCTGTTAAAAATAACGGAAATAACATGAAATATTATTTAAAAGGCAATGCGCTTTACTATCTGCAGCTTAGGTGCCACGGACAAGAAAACCAAGTTACCTTCTTTTTCTCGATGTTCCTGATCTTGTGTTTGAGGCAGATGAGCCCGTTGTCGATGTAGATCTCATACGCCTGGGAAGGAGAGGCCGCCGTGCTCAGCGCGGACTGCAGGGGGCTGGCGGGAGCCGGGCTCTCTCCAGCCGGGGTCACCTGCTGCTTGGCCGCCTTCATCCTCTTCTCCTCCCCTTCCTCCGACCGGCCTGAAGGTGATGATGGACGATGGAAAGGGGCTTGGGAAAGCTGCACCATTGAAATGGATGGAGCTGCAAAGAAACTCTTATATTTCGCTCTCTCACACCCTGCTCTCTCTTTTCAAGTTATACCTTTCCTTATCAAATCACGTATTCAGAACATGTAGCTACAAAACTGAGCCTCGGGAAGGACCGACCACAATTTTTCCACGCTTCTGCCTCTCTTTCAAAATATCTGTAAGTAAGAATTTCAAAGCAAGGCAAACTTCGTATTGTTCGAAGCCTCCCCACCCATCCAGACACCAAAAATCCTTTGCATAGGCAGAATTAGGCAGCACAGGGGATGATTCCAGAAACCCAATATAGTGGCCATATAAAACTAGAGAGGTTTCCTGCACACATCACCCACAGGGGAAAAAACTGCAAGCAAGCAATTGCAAATCACGCCGCCAGCCCAGCATCCGGGCTGCAGCCTGAATGAAAATTTAGAAGTGCCATGCCTGAAGGTATAGCCCCTCTTCTTCTCCACTCCGTTAAATCGGTTTTACCCTTCCATGACCTCCACAGCAATCCAACCGAGAACTTAAAAACAACTCAATTTAAAAAAACAACCAACCAACCAACCCCCCCCTCCCAAAAAAAAAAAAAAGCACGCTTGGAAAAGCAAAGAGCCAGCTTAGTTACAACAGCATCATTCTTCGTGAGGAACTGGTCTCAGCCTACACCCATCCAAAAGACATGCCTGTGCCACGGTAAGACACCGTAAGGCTTCCATTGGAGGGACTGTAACCTTGAGCAGAGAGTTTCTGCAAGAGATGCTCGGCCACCCTCATCTTCAACTACTTACGGACACCTGCTCCTGGAAAGCAATGACACCACAATTCTGCCTGCCCGCCGCCGGGGAGGCCGCACCACACCACCCCAGCGGGCAGCCAGGGCAAAACCTGCCTTTCCCCGGGACAGCCTCCGCCCCGCCGCCGGGGGAGCCGGGGCGAGCCTTCCATCGCGTCCTTGCCAGGGATGGGCAGGGAGCTCCTCCCGGGGGCAGAAGGGCACGGCCGCCACGGCTCCCCGAGCGGGGCGGCGGCGGCAGTGAGGAAGAGGGGAGCGGCGGCTCCTTCCTGCCGGGGGATTCACCTCCTCCGCCTCCTGCCGTGCTGCGGGGGCCCGCGGTCCGCCGGCCCCGCACCGCCTCGCTCGCTGGCTCCCGCCTCCCCCTCACCTCGGTGCCCGCACACGCTCAGGCCCGCCCCGCCGCCCGCCCCCAGCCTCATATAGCGGCGGGGGGGGGCGGGGGCCCG
>VXBI01014091.1:309898-341234 GCA_013397375.1 Toxostoma redivivum
CGGCTCCCGTGAAGGTCGGGGCGTCCCGCCCGGACGCCGCCCCACAGCTCTGTGGGATGCTTTGCGACCGGGGAGTGGCACGTCCATCCCAGTGGTGGGATCTGGTGCTCCTGCAGGGGCCTGAAAGGCGGCCCTGGCGGGGAATGGGGCGCCTGGGGACAGTGGCCCTGCCACCCGCTTGGTGGGGAAGGGAGGTCAGGTGTGACGCTCCGCCATGTGCCCTCCTTGAGGGAGAGGTTTGGCGCTGCGCCCTGGCCGGGCCACGATGCGCTGTCGCATCGCGTGTGTCGTGTATCGTGTGTCACGTATCGTGTATCGTGTATGGCAGCAGCCGCTCACGACAGCCAGCCCGGGGCAGGCAGGCAGCGCTCCCCGAACAGCCCCACGAGAAGGGCTCCATCCTCCCAGTGCAAGGGAATCCCCTCGGCCTCCACCCGTGGACTGCCCGCTGTTCAGTCACATCCTTAGGCTGGTGCGGCCGTGAGGCAGGAAAAGTGTTGGTCGGTGCCTGTAAACCAGCTGCAGCATTCCTCTGGGCCTGCACAAAGGTCCTGGAGGAGACTTGCACCTTACGTCACAGAAGTGTGAATGTCCTCTAATAACCACAGAATCTATTAGATTGGAGTCCAGCCTATGACTGAACTGCATGCTAGACCAAGGCACTGAGTGCCACATCCAGTCCTTCCATAAACACCTCCAGGGACATTGATTCCACCACCTCCCTGGGCAGCCCGTTCCAATGGGCTCTTTCTGTGAAGAAATTGTTCCTAATGTACAACTTAAACCTCCCCTGGTGCAGTTTAGGGCTATGGTCTCATCCCTTATTACTGGGGAGAACCCAACTCTCCACCTGGCTACACCCTCTTTCAGGTGATTGTAGAGAGTGATAAGGTCTCCCCTGGACCTCCTTTTCTCCAGGCTGAACACCCCCAGGTCCCTCAGCCACTCTCCATAGGACAACCCAATGCCACCCAGTCGTGTAAACTCCTGATAACTAGTAAAAGCACTTTAAGTGAATTGAACACACACAATAAAGTAATCGCAAACAAACTTCTGTTGACCCCTAGCAATCAGTGCCATGGAAGGTATCGAAGGCTGGAAGAATAGGGAAAACAGACCTTCCAAAGATCAGAGGACTAAGCTGGAAATCTGTGTTTCTCTTGTTGTGGTCATTACCACAAAGAATAAATAAACCATATGGCAAGTTCATAGAAATCCTGGAAGTTATGAAAGTAATGAGAATAAGAGACATTTTGAAAGAGGGAAAAGTGAGTCAAGTGAGGAAGGATTGCAAAGACAGGTTTTACAGAATCAATAAGTATTTATGTAGTACATGGGATGAATGGGGGAAGGTTATATATAAAGAGAACTGGGGAGGAAAGGTTATTCATAAAAAAGATTGCTTTTACAAGTAATACAAGCAAATGATACATGATTCCAACAGTAAGGAGAATTCACAGAGTATCGCAGAATCAGATGCAGTTTTATGCAACCACCCGTAGCACCCACAGTCTTGCCATTTCTCAATGTGTCAAATTCTTGTATCACATGTCTCAGAAATCTTCATTTTTTTAAAGCCCTGGCTCCTAGAATGGGGTCACTTTATGAGGCAGTTTTCATGACTAAAAAGAAATCCTGATGACTAAGACACAGCTTGTGTCTAGGATCAGCAGTGTGCTCTGAGAATCCTTCCAGTAGATTTCTATAGGTTTTTTTCAAAGCTAACACAGATGGGCTAGATTCTTGAAAGGTAATTATAAAATGAATGATCAGTTAATGCATTTATTAATAATAAGTCATAATTGATGTTCATACACCTGGGGCTATTCTGTAAGTCATAATTACTGTTGAAAAACTGCTTTATAGTGCACTTTTACAATTATTTGTATAGAAGAGCAAAAATCAAAAGGAAAATTCACACAAGCCAAATCTATATTTAAAATCAAAGGATATTTTAATTTCATTTTTAAAAAATAGAGAGTAGCTAATTGAGACTAGTGCTATATACATTTATAATATATCTGTGGTCTCTAGAGCATTATAAAGAGTGTATTAGTGTGGTGAGGTCAAGCCCAGTGAAGTTAGGAAATGCCAGGATTAAGTACAGCCTAAATTTATTAGTTTAATGCCATTTTGCAGATCCATTGTGAGATCATCTCTAAGTAGATGATCATAGGTTATGATAGTCTAGCCATGCATCAATCACAGCCATGTATATGGGCCTTTTACTCCAGGATTGGAAGGGGAATACACTCTAATGGCTTAAGAAAAGTGTTTTGTTCTTTTTGTCAGTTTGACTGATTCTGCTTATCCCCTCCCACTGGGACTGCCCTGATTTTTCCCAGTCCCAGAAGTTTATCCCACTCTCATTTTTCTCAGATTCCAGTTTCCACTCCTGAACCCCAGGCTCAGTCTTTCTCCCCAGGTCTTCATGTTGTCCAAGTCACAGGCTCCTTTGAGAAGGAGGATCTCCTTTGCACACAATCCCAGCCCTTTGCCCAAACACTTCCAGTTTTCCACACCTGACTCTTTATCCAACCCAGTAAATCCCTTTCTAATCCCAGTGGCATTCAAGGACAGCTGCATCCCTCTAGCTGCAGTGGACCAACCCACAGCCAGCTGTGGTGAACACTTAGACCAGGTTCCCATTTTCATTCCCTGCCATCCCTTCTATTACTGCATTGTGAAACTCCAGGAAGTCAATGTGTAGAATAAGATCAGCTGCTTGTTAACTTTAGGAAAAAAAGACAGACGAGACAGTGAAGATATTGTAAAGATTATCCATCAATAGTCTAGAGAAACCTGCTTCAGTCATGGAACATATTTCTGACAGGAAGGCTGAGGAATTCTGGATCCAACATGAGATGAATACATTAGGTCTCATAGAGAGGATTGTTAGTCAGAATTGCACCCAATTTATTGGAAGAACCTGCAGGAAATATGCTGATACAAGGCTGTTTTATGCTGCAAGGAGTTTTTTCCACTTATAAACCTTGTGGCTGCCTGTCTGCTGTTCAGAACTCAGAGCCAAGGAATCTGGAGAAAGGTTGCTCCACTCAGTGTCCACCATTGCCTTACACAAGCTGCTGCACCCCACAGTGATTTCTAACTTTGGAAGTGCTTCTTAAACATACACTTCTCTCTTTACAGTCCAGTTCCTTGTCTTCTGTGTTTTCATCACAGGATCTGGATTTCAGTTTCCATTTTTGCCTCCTGTTCAATCCTGCCCAGCAAACCGGTTCGTGTTCCTGCTCTTTGCGTGCAACCAGTGCCAGGCACCCTTTCCTGTTCCCAGCCAGTTCCAGTTGCCTGGCTCACTTCTCACTAGAATTCTAGATTCTATTGATTCTTTCCATTCCCCCATTTTACTTTTCTTTTTTTTCACTCACTTTCTGTGTTTTCATCAGAAAAATTCTCCCAAAATTTTCAAGGGAAAGAAGAAAGGAAGCAACAAAACTGAACAGAAATAGTTAATGTGCCTAGGAGCAGCCATTACAAGCTTAACCAAATTTCACCTATGTAGCTCCAGGCCAAACAGCATGTGTTTAATTAAAGTCCATGTTAACACCTATAAGATCTGCAAGGGAATGGAGTTATACTCCCTGGCAAAAGCTGAAATTCCTGTTTCCAGGCTGTGGGTTTCTGGAATTTCAGTGAAAGTGCAGAAGGGATCCTGTGAACTGCTTGTTCTTTCAGTCCTGCCTGGAGTCACCAAATGATTGGGGTTGGATGGGACATCTAAAGATCACTTAATCCAAGCCCTTGTGTATCTCAACTCAATTTGAAATACTCACCCAGAATGGAAGAGTTCATTTGGAACTGAAAAAGTCTTAAAGCAAAAGCAAATTTTAAAAGTGCTGGGCAAGCTTAGTAAAAAGGGCCTAGCTAAGCAGAAGGATGATGTGATCTGAGCAGCAAAAGCAGCAGCATCTGCCTCTGTTAATGTCCCTCTCCATGCTTAGGATAATCAAACCTGAGTTGCAAAAGGGGAAATGTTGAAGAGCAGGCATTAATATAGGATTTATCTATTGTATGTGCATGAGGAAAAAACTTTTTAAAAATCACTAATTCGCAACTGTGATATTAGTCATGTGCCTGTAAATGCTTTGAAATAGGGACCAGTCCATGAAAGTGGATTTGTTGTTTGTGTCAGAAACTTTTCTTTTTGATACATTGATACATGTACACATGTAGAGTGTTATTTTCTGCACAACACCTTTCCTATCCCCTTTTTCTGTGCCTGGCATGGATGTGGCCTTAGAAAAAAGCTGGGCTGTGCATAAAACAGTTGAGTTCAGGATACATTCCTAGGTTTTGCAGGATTCAGAAGATTTATATTGAATGAGCAAAATAACTGCAGGAAAAGATATTTTGTTGACCTTTAAGCTAAATTAAGCTATCTCTACTACAGACTTCTGAAGAATTTTACATAGATGTGTTCTTCATTTTCTTGATGAATTAGGATCTGGTTGTAGGTACAGAGCATTCAGAGCTGCTACTAACATAAACAAAGGGGATGCTTTGAGCATAATATGGTCCTCTGAATACAAATATCCTGGAGATTGAAGAATTATCTCTTGAATTATGTCCTCCAAGTTCGTAGCATCTGTGACTTTTGCCTGTAGAAAAGAGGGAATCCCACCTCAAACATTCACAGGAATGCTGATAAAAACTGACCAGAGTATTTGTCCATTTGAAACCAACAGTGTCTCCAAAACAGATCTTTATTATTCAGTTTTGTTAGTCTGTGGAAAATTTTTTCTTTTTCCTAAAAGGAAAGGAGAGTTCTGTGGTGGAAAGAGTTTATTGAAAAGAATAACTATGGAACTGCACATGCTTACAGTTCTGCACAGGGATTAACCACATGGTACTGACATGCTGGGTGTGCTACCTTCATCTGCTCCTCTGGCAGAGGCCTGATTGTCCAGGGATTCATTTCATAGAATAAAACACCCTGGATTGACTCAAGAGTCAACAATGATGGTACCCAGGATTGTTAATATAAACTGAAAAAAAATTCCCCTGTGTGACTGGTGAGTGGATCAGCGCTCAGATGCAGAACAAGGAGCCATTTCATCTTAACATCCTCCAAGACCCCTGGGGTAGGTAGGACGCCAGGTAGCCCTAGACCCAGCAAACAACTCTGTAGCTAAAAGCATCCACTTCCAGAAATGCTGAACCCCCTCTGACATCAGAAGTAACCAGAAAAGTCCAGCCACTCTGAAAACCAAACCAAAAGTCCCATGGTCTGTATTTGTTGACAGGTTTGTGTTGAAGTAATAACTAATCCTGCAAGACATCACCCAGTCTTAATTGAAGGCATTGGAATTTTGCTCTGGGCTTCTCACCAGTCAATATTTTGCCCCTCACTCCCTCTGTACTTATGTATTCAGTGGAGACCTAAATTTGACTTCTGTGCTTGCAAAAAAGCCCCAAACCAAAGCAAACAAAAACCCTCAACAAACAACAAAAAACCCCATCCTGAATAGTTGGATATATTTTATGAGAAAGATTTTAAATTAAAAACTTCCACATTCTCCCCTTACTTTGCCATGATGCCTACACATGATGCTGCTGTTAGTTTTACATTTCCAAAGGTTTACTAGTTTCAGGTTTGCATTTTAGTTTGTTCCTGTTGCAAGTTTCTTTCGCTGTGTAGTTCAAGTTTCTTGTACCCTTACAAAAAAAGTCGCTCAAGCATTGCCTGACTGCAGTTAGTGGTGGATGTTTGTGCACTCTGCAGCTAAACATACAGTAAAAACTCAGAGGATCTTGAACATTCACTAGAAATTGCATTAGTCATCCTGATTTTATAAAGATACTCAAGTGTGATGGCCATATGAAATGCCAATATAGTTTATAACTGTTCTTTTGGCAGTTATTATTTGTCTTCCTTCAGTGGATCACGGGCTGAGTCTCAGACTCTCTTACTTAATAGCTGTGGGGTTTTTTTCAAATGACACACGGGATCCACAGACCTGGAACATCCCCAGGAATAAAATGGCTCTACATAGGGCAGTATAATACTGCTCAGCTTCTCTTCTGCTCTTTGCTTGACATGGTGGGATGTAGCAGAGAAAATCCAATATACCAAACCCCAAAAATTATGAATGACCTTAGGGTGTAACCTAATTTAGTTGCCTAAGTTTCCAATACAGCTTAAAGAAAATATTTTTATGAAACTTCTGCCCCTCCAGCCTCACAGCAGATGACCCTTCTCACAGGCAAACAATTATGGGATTATTTACACTGAAATTATATATACAGACTTCAAGTAGAAAAATTAAAACAATTTAATGGGCTACAAAAAATTTCTAAACTTTTTTTCATGTTTAGCTGATGTTACTCTTGATATTAGGAACTCATTCAAGGCAGCAGGTGCAGCTGAATAGAACTTTACATGGGAACTTCCCTTGAAAACCAGCATTAAGGATAAAAAAAGTATGTCAAGTAGCAGATTGAATTTTAGCAAATTGACCAGATGCTTTCTCTGCCCTCCAAACAGCCTGGCCCTCCAAATATACAGAGGAAGAAGAAGTTGCTGTACTTTTAAATCACAATCATCAGAAGAAGAGCATGTGCTTCACTGTGTGTATGTAGGAGCAGGGAGTGTTTACGTTTTATAGATTGAGAAGATATGGGATTATTTCTAAGTAGATGTATTTTATGTGATTAGTATGTTGCCAGTCCAGCAAAGCACAGGCTTAAGAGCACAAGAAATTAATTTACTCCATTTTAATTTAGCACCGTTAGGTGATTTTTTAAAAATTTCTTTAGGCTTTTTAAAATATACTGATTAGCTAATAAATTGTGTGTTAGACTCATGTTAATTATTTCAACAAGTACTGTAATTGCAGCATTCAGACAGAGCTCAGTTAATTTTATCCAGCACCTTTTATGGTTGTCTGGAAGTTTCGCATCCTAGGAGAGAACATCTGTGATGATGGATAGCACTCCGATGAGGGAGGGAAGTTAAACGATGGTTTTTAATCATCTGTTGATTAGTTTCATCCTATTTCCATTTTTTATCCATCTTCCAAATATTCCATGGTTCTTAGGGGGTATAAGACCTGTGCCCAAGCCGTCTTCATTGATGCTGCTTCTTTCTCATAGTCCCAGGCTATCTGCTTCCCTTCTCCATCAGACAATTACACAGGATGAAATGTGCAGTGTGAAGTGGTGGGAAGGAAAGGATGTCTTGAACTCATTATTTGGATAGATGCTTAACAATGAACTGTTTGTGATGCTGTTGGAATAACATATGAAATAAATAAAGTGGAATTGACTTTGCCGTTTTGCATATGGTAATGAAGAGTTTTAAAGCAATGCTTTAAAAAATTATGAAAGTGATTAAAATTATTATACATTTGGGTTCTACCTCATACATTAATAAGAGTTGTGGCAGTGATTTCTAAATAGATATTAGAGAACAGTGAACTCATACACATGGTTTAAAACCATGATTTGGAAATTTCCCACTTTGTTGCATAGTCATGAGGCTTGTTACTTGCACATTTAATTTCCTTTGAATCCTTTTAGCCCACTGAATGATTATAATTATTAAATGAATGTACTGAAGACTGAATAATTTGTTATTTTTATTGCTATCTAGACACTAAGGCAGGTAATGATGAATGTGTGGGGTTTTTTAAAGCCAAATGTATTCATTCTGTTGGACATAAGTTTTCAACTAACTTGAAAATTCAAATGAATTTACAGTTTACAAGGGATGACAAAGTGCTGAAAACAGAAATCTCATTTTCCTATTGTGTTACTCAGTGGTTGCTCACAACAGCTACTTATAAGGGCGATGGCTGAAAACAAGCAGCAGTGGTCAGTTAGTATCTACAGTTAATTTGCATGTTGGTTTTGTTGCCTGGCTTTGGTGTGGTTTTTTGGTTTGGATTGGGTTTTTGTTTGTTTGTGGTTTAAAAAAAATGAACAAGCTTTAAGAAAACCTGAAGTTAAAAAAAATTGAAATTAGGTAGAAATTCCAAGGGGAAGGGACAACTTTATAAAGTTAGCAAGGAGTGTGGGTAAACCACCATCTAATGTACATACAACTTACACTCTTGCTACACTATAAATGAGAGAAAAGATTTAAACAAAAAGATGCAGCTTTCACTACTTTTGTTGAGACAAATGCAGACCTGACAACATAGTTTTTGTACTGTCTACTCACTAAGTTTAGCCAATAACTTGGCAGTAACTGACCAAATTCCTCTAAACAAGGAGGCATTAATTGACAGTTTAAAATACCGTTTCCGTGCTCATTACAGAACACAGAGCTGTGAGGGGACCCATTCTGGGTAATGGAGTGGATTGCCCTGCAGCCACAGGCAGGCAGAAAGCAAAATCCCTTGCACAAACACTGCCCTTTTACTTTGGCCAGCTCATAGGTATATCAACTCCATATTAGAAAATCGGGAGAAATCTGCCTCATGGTTCACAGCTCACAGACGTCGCTGCTTTTAACCTAATTCAAGAGATGTAGGAAGTAGTAAAGCACTAATGTGAAAGAAGGCACGACTTTGCTGAGATTTTTGTGTTAGAAAATCAAAATCAAATCTCACTCTGTATCCCAGCGCCAGAATCACCTTCCAAACCTCACGGCAGAAATTTCACCTCCATAACTTTTCCCTAGCCCCTCGAAGCCTACAAAGCTCTGCATCACACTTTCCTGCATGGATATTAAATCTGTCCTGTTTAGTTTCAGCTTCCTTTCTGTTTCGCCTGCAGCTAAGACTGGGTGTGAGGGATGTCCGCAGGTGCCCGTGGTTGCGGATTTCTCCCGAGGAAAGGCAGCTGTCCCGGGCTGCTCCGGCGGCTGATCCCGCCTCGCCCGGAGCCCTTCACTGTCCCTGGGCTGCTCCAGGGGCTCCGCAGCTTCCCACGGCAGCCTGGGCCGGGTCTCGTCGCACACAGCGCTATTCACGGACGATAGCTGAGGGTTAGCTTGTGTAAACCAGCAGAGGTGCTGGGGGGGGATGGGCTCTTGGAGGGGAAAGTGCCTGCCCAGCCAGCAGCCGGTCTGCCATGGAAAGCTGCGAACACAGACGAGGGGAGCTCCTGCCTCCTGGCTGCTACCAGGGGCCTTCCAGAAGTACGAGAGACAACAGATGGTTACTGTGTGCGAACACTGCTGAAAAGCTGTTCAGGTCCTGATGCTTCTCTGCTCTCCTCCTATTCAATATTCCCACATATCTCCATATTCTCTCAGACCCTTCCTAAAAGGCACATTCCTCATCTGCAACAGGAGCATGCATTAACTACTGTTTACATTTAGAAAAAATATTTTTTCCTTCAATGAGAAAACTTACTTTTTTTCTGTTTCTTTTTAAGAGGCACGTTTACTTAGTCTTCCTATGAAATCCATGTGGATACTCTGTTTTCATTTTCCGTGTGATTTTGGTCTCAATCATTCAACTTGTGCCAGGACTGCCATCTGCCCCCAAAGGTGCAGAGCCAGCAGAAAACCCAGGATGATTAGTTATCACTTCAAAAGTGTGTCCAACAGGCTAGACAGAAACATTAAAAGAGACAAAGCCGAGAGTAAGGGAGAAAACGGGGCAGGATCAGACTAAGCAGGTGATGTTACTTAAGAGAGTTAGTATACAACATAATTAAATTTTACTCAGCTTTTCTTTCTAGGATACCTTGACCTCTTAATTACTATTTTGAAATTTCTAAAAGAGGAAAGGAAAGGAAAGGAAAGGGGAAAGGAAAGAGGAAAGGAAAGGAAAGAGGAAAGGAAAGAGGAAAGGAAAGGAAAGAGGAAAGGAAAGAGGAAAGGAAAGAGGAAAGGAAAGGAAAGGAAAGGAAAGGAAAGGAAAGGAAAGGAAAGGAAAGGAAAGGAAAGGAAAGGAAAGGAAAGGAAAGGAAAGGAAAGGAAAGGATTCCTATTTTCCTGCTTTATTTCAGTGAAACATAAAGGGGCACAATAAATCTGATGCACCTTCAGGACATAAAATAACTGCAGCCGTCTCTATACAACAGCAGCTTCAAGAACAATGCCTATCTTGTTTCCTGCCCTGGCATCTCTGTCCCTATGGCTGGCTCAGCAGGAGCCCATGGACTGGCTGTGTGGCACCAGGGCACATATGGCACTGCTGTGCCCCAGGTACATTGATTTGTGCACATGGAGCATCCCTCTGCAGGTGCACCCTGTCACACTGATGCACACGGCACTGCAGCTCCTGCCAAGGTCCTCAGCAGGGTTCTTTGGCACAGTCCCCTGAGCCCCAGGGAATTGTCTGTCCAGGGAGGTGGTGGAGTCACCATCCCTGGATGCGTTTAAAAAAAGATTGGATGTGGCAGTCAGTGCCATGGTCTAGTTGAGGTGTTAGTGCATGGGTTGGACTCGATTATATTGAAGGTCTCTTCCAACCAGTGATTCCATGAAAGGGTTGGGCTTTTTGGTAAATCAGACATAAAATGGCTGCATTCACTGTTAATAATTTACATAGATCTAATTAGGTCCTTCAGAGCTCTCCCTGTGCTGCTGTTACCAGGTGGAAGCTTTTCTGTAAAGGGCTCTGTAAAGGCTGTGGTTTGCTCTCCAATTCCTCACAAAGTGGCCTTGCCATGAAGGCAATGCTCGCCAGGAGCCATTAGTGACTGATGTGATGCTTCACCTTGATTCAATCCGCTGCCTTTTCCCAATTACTTAGTGAGGGTTCTCAAGCAGGTGGAAGACCTCCTCCCACTAGATCAGAACCCTGCTGCAATACCAGACTGCTGTGGAATGCCATGGCCTAATTAAGGCAATGTTAATGAGCAGCGGGAGCACATGGATGTGAAATCTTGTTGGAGTGGAACAGAAGTTGTTGATTTTGGTTATGTAGCGTCTGGGAATCAGCTGTAAATTTCACAGCCATTTTTGCACCTGTTCTCAGATGAAAGAACAGGACCTTTTGACTCAATTGCAGTGGCCTGCATCTTTGAGTGAGATTCAACCCTTGATACTTCTGTGCTCTGCAAGTTAGAGATGCCATGTGTGCCTCCTGCATGTCCAGAACTTCCATTTCTTGAAGATAAAAATCACAGAAGGTATGCCAGCAGCTATGGGGCAAAGTAGAATGCCAGAGCCTCTCAATGTAGCAGCAAAGCCTACCTACTGATTTGTGACCTGATATGTGCTCTCCCTAAAGCAGAGTTGAAAAAAAGACTGTAGGTGGATATAAAATCTATTTCTCTCATGGTCACAGGTGGTGGGGATGAGGTCACAGTCCTTGGTCATCTCATTTCAGGCAGAAGGGGAGTTCAGAGATCATCACTTGGAGGCAAACATTCAGGATCCAACTCCTTGATCTGGCAGAGCCATCAGGAAGCAGTTACTTCCTAGATGTCAGAAGGTGAAACACCTAAGAGGTGCAGCACTGCCAATCACCAGGACATCATGCTGTTCCATAGTTAAAATTCCTGGGAACAGACCTGGCAGCAAGGAAATATCTCTAGCCCAACTTCTAAGAAAATTGCCTGCCACATGTCCCAGCCTGCAGCAGTGTTGGGTCTGTGCACTGCTTTGCTGTGGAGAACAGCCAAGTGGAAAGCTGCTCTCAGAACCTCGCAGGCCAGCCACATCCTCAGAACAGCAGCACCCAGGCCAGGATCACCATGAGTATAGCTGTGGCTCTCCCATCATCACACCGTGCTCCAGCAGCAATGAGAGCTTGCAGACGTGCATCATCCACCAAGCTGCTTTCCCTGCTAAGGGATCCCACTGGCAGTAGTTCCTTACACCTCTCTTACAGCAACCAACTAGTTTTGCTGGGCCAAATCTGATGCCACCTGGCTTGGATGAGACAATGATACTAATTTACTCAGGCTGACAATCATAATCTTCTGGTATTTATTTGTGTTTGCCCAGGTAAAATTTTTCTCTCTTTTTTAAAATTTTTGTGTCCAATAACTCTTTGCCGAGATGGAATTAGGGCAACTAAACCCCCAGTTTCCTGTGCCTGTGAGCAAGGACGGGCGGCGATGAGGTCTGTGCTCGGGTTTTGTGGCTGGAGAGCGAGGCCGACCGTGCCGGTACAGTGTGGAGAGGCGAGGGCTGCGGGCGATGCCTGAGCCACGGCAGCTCAAAGCTCGCTCGATCCCGGGGCTGCAGCTCAGAAAGGAACACTGGGACTGCAACCGGGATGCCCAGGAGGCTGGGACTGCAGCCGGGCACGCAGGGATGCTGTCAGTGCCCAGGACGCGCTGGCCGCAGCCGGGACCAGACCCGGCCCGTGTCGCCCAGCACCGGGCCGGGCCAGGCCAGCGCCACCTGGTGGCCCCCGAGGCCGGCGGGAACCGGGACTTTCCAACCTCCTCATAAACATCCGTGGTCTCCCTGGTATTGTCAGGACGTGCTGTAGAGGTCGGCAGTAAGAGCCACCCGTGCCACGCTTCTTTGCAGCCCTCAAAGTGCCCGATTCCCTCGTACCTTTCCAAGAAGTCTCAGCTATGGCATGTTTCCCCGTCCATTTCCAGTGCTCTGCCATCCTCTTGCTTCTACAGGGATGCAGGGCCAAGTTCGCAGCTGAGGCGTGAAACCATGTCTGTGGTGATGAGACATCAACAGCGAGGGCAAGGGCTGAGCAGGATCATGAACAGCCCCTTCCCATGTCCAGAACTGAGGGTTAGGACGCCTGGGCAGTCTGTCCCTTTCCAGTCATTCTTCTGCTGGGCCAGAGGCAACGGCAATGAGATGCCCCACACTCCGGTAGTGATAACTTCTCTCTCAGATACAGTAGAAAGTATTCTCCAAATAAGTCTCATTAATAAATATAAAAGAGATACAAAACCTAAATTCAAGAAGATAGATGGTGTGAAACGTTAGTGTCACATTCATTTCAAGCACATTCAGGATCTGGAATACACAAGGGCTCTGTGTACCTTTCTTTTCCCGCAGAATGTATAACTTCTCTATAGGCACATAACTATTAACTTACCTATTCTCCATTAATGGAGTTCAAAGCTGCTGCAGATCAACATGAACATGTAATTTCCAATAGAAATGCCACCTAAGTGCAAAATGGGGTTTCCTGAAAAGGCTGGCTGGCTACATGATGCCCATCATGACCAACAGCTCCACAACAGCTTTACAAACCCTACATGGTTATCCTGAAAAGGAGCACCAGTTTTGTGTTCCTTTACTGTAGACTGTCTATATGGAGAAACCTAGCAGCATTTCCCTGGTGCCACTTCCAGTGTCTGAGAAAAGGGAGCTGGACAGAAGATGGACATGTGCTCCTTTTTCTCCTCATGGACAGATGTCCAGGGGAAGGAGAGAGAAAACTAAAGCCCAAAAGGAGTTAGATTTATCTCTGATGTTGACATATGCGGGACCAGATCCGCAGAATACATGTCAGACTGCTCTTACCCCTGATCTAGACAGCCTAAAAATTACATTAAGTGATACAAGAACCATTTAGGAGGAGTTTCCCTTTTTCTTACATTATATTGGAATGAATTTTTTATATGAGTTCAGAACAGCTGTAACTTTTTGGTCACTGGTACTGAATGGGACCCAGTCATCTGCTCAGAAAGCATGTCTCAGGTTCAGCATTGTAGGAGTCAGAGACTTCAAAACTGTACAAATCAGAATAAAATTACTCTTCAAGACCCCTGGCTTACTGACTCCAGCACAGCACCACACAAAAGTGAGCAGAATTTGCCGTTGCATGCTTCAGCAGCAGCACTGGATGCTCAGGCTTTGGAAATCTTGGATCTGCTCCCTGTTAAGTGGTGACCTCCAACAAAATATCTTCTTGTCCCATGCTGTGTTTTTTTCTCATCTTTCAATACAATCCTCTGTAAAACACCTTTATAGTGCATGTGCTGTGAGGTATTTTAGCAGATGTTGCACTGGTCGTTGCGACACCTGACCCAGGTGAAGCACAAGAGGGCTTTACATCCAGGATTTTGCTTCCAGATTTTGTTTCCCATCGCTCTGAAGATGCTGCCTCAATGTTCCCGAGGAGCTTCCTCCTCCACAGCTGTAACCATTAGATTTTCTGCCCCACAAAGCCCTCTATCCATTAACACAGATGTCCTCAGCACCCAGAGGTTACCCTGACAGCAGCTGTAGTCACTGGTGTGCAGCAGCTAAGAGAGAGTGAGAAAAGGAACTAATTGTTTGAAACAGGGTGGAAAGTTGCAAATAATGGGTTACCACAGTAGGTTACTTGCTTTCAACCACCTTTTGGTGCATCTGCTTCTCTTCAGTGACTTTACATAGACTTTATATTTTAAGTGAACTGAATTATGTCCAAGGTATATTCAGGCATCTACAGCAGGTAATGCAAATATGTCAAAATCAGATGCTATTGTACTACAATCTGGCAGTCTATGCAGAGCTTTCTGAAATGATTTCTACATGTATCTCTGAATATCATTGTGCTCAATTTGTAAGAAAACAGCCAGCACATCAGCAGGAATAAATCAGCATAACCATCAGTCTAAAATAGCCCCTTGCAACACCCCATCATGCTTAAGGTTGCAATGTTTTCCCTATTATCTTCTAAACTTAGTTACTCACTCACAGTTCCTACCAGTGACCTTGCTCCCACCAGTCTGCTGGAGTTCATTCAGCTGCCTGTGCCTGCTGTGGGAAGGAACATGCCAGGCTCCAGCTCCAACAGAGGAGCACGAGTCTCTTCCACCAACTCCTCTGGATCTGGACAGGGATGTTTCCAAATGCTGTCAGCACCAACCCTTCAGTGCTGGCCTTTGATGAACACTGGTGAGATAGAGAGAGAGCAAGCCCGGTGGGAACATGGAATGCCAGCACCACCCATTCCCAGTAAAGGAATACCTGACACATGTGCAGTGCCAGGGAAAAGCTCTGTGATTCTGCCCTGAGACAGCTATCTGCCATAGCAAACACCACCTCCTTCCCTTGCTCTGCTCTTCTTTCCAAATTAAATAGGAAGGGAATTACCTTACTTCCCTCCCTCAAAAAAAGGCTTGGTCTTGTTCAAATAGAAACATGGGTTGCCTGGACTGGGTCCAACACTAAATCTAATTAACAGAAGAACAGAGCTGAAATAAATACAGAAGAAGTTGCTTATTTTCTAAATAAGTCTAAATTTATTCATTACCCTAGTAAAAACAAAGTTTGGATTACAAGTGTCTGAACAGTATAAAAGTACAAAACAGGTTCCATAGATTTCTAATACATTAATACAAAGTGCATGACTACTCATTTTGCATTACTACTGGGAATGGAAGAGGTGGGAGGGAGTAGGGGAAGCAGTTGGCGGTTGATCTCTAGCAATAAATAAATAAATACAGAAGAGATGATCCATATCAGAGCACATCCTACCACCAACACTGCAGCTTTCTTAGGTGTACAGAATTACTGATGCTGATAACACAAATTCACATGAAATAGGTGTCTGCAAACACAGCGAGGACTCTTGCTCAAGCCCTTATTAGATATGACCAACCTAGTTATGCCTTTATACAATCAAGTATCCATTATATCTATGGCTGGACTCAATGGGCTTGGGTCTTTTCCAACCTGAATGATTTTATTTGGTTGAGAATAAAAGCAAGGTAAGCAGCTTTGTCCTCTCTTAAGAACCTCAGAGTTTAGGAAAAGCAAAATGAGTCCAAGGAAAGCTCTAAGTTGTAAGGCTGTGATAAGTCAAAGCCCTGTCTCCCCTGATTTTCTTTCTCTCCAGAGGTTGACTGACCCAACAGGAGAGGAAAAAAGAAAGCAAAAAAAAGCTTTGAGGGTAGAGGCTCCTCTTAAAACCTGCAAGTCTTTCCCTATCTATATTTTCATTTGCTAAGTATTCCTGTTTCAAGAACTGAGACTACGTGGAAATCCAGTCCTAAACCCTACCCACCACAGTATTATGCCAATGACTCTCACAAAAAAGGAAAGCTTAGAATTATAGAGTATGCTGAGTTGAAGGGACCCATCAGGATCAACTCCAGCTCCTGGCCCTACACAGGACACCCCAAGAATCACACCATGTCGCAAGCCATTGTAGGATATCCCAAAAGAGTAATAAAAAAAAAAATCCTCCCTCCCCCTAAAACCAGGAGAAAACCAACCAAACAAAAAGCAGAATTCCCAGCTCACACAGGTAAAACCTTCATAAAAGCAATGTGAAGCAACTGGGAGCTAGAACTGCAGCACAACCTTCCAGGAGGCTGCTTCCATCCTACAGGCAAAGCAGAGTTTCAAGGAGTGTCACAACAATTTGCACATGAGCTTGTCTGGGAATCTGTGTAGAAAGTATTATCTTTTGATTGTGTGTGCAAACGGAGCTGCTGCCTTGGTTCAGCACAGCACCATTCTTAGCAGAACTTTTCAGATTCGGTATTCACAAAAGTGTTGATCTAGCAGTTGTTTAAACAAACAAACGGGGAAAAAAAACCCCAACAAAACCCAAACACACTGAAGCACTGCAGGGGAAGGGTTTCAAAACAGTTATTGTGAATCCAGACCCCAGGCTGCAACCAGATTATGTCCCTGGATCAGAGCTTGATTTGCTTAGCAAGGGGTTTGGTTCTTTGTCAGGTCCAAAACCAGGAGGGATCTTGTTTGTGGTCACATTTCAGCTGCACTGGGCCAACAGAGAGCAGTTACTCAGTTTTGGCTGTCATCTACACCTGACTTGGGCATTAAGATGTTTCTTGGTCCATCTCCAAACACCAAGGGTTACTACACCAAGCCCAGGGTGCCTGCTGCTGGCTTAAAACAAAGTAACTTCCCATTTTGAACTATGTTCAGTTCATAGGCCAATCTTAATCTTTAGCTAAGGTGGAGAGCTCTCCCACCCCTTCTCAAGAGCACTTTTATGCTGTAGGCATACTTGAAGTAGAGATGTCTGTGGATTACCAGTCTGTGTCACATGGGAGGGATGAAATATTTGTCTTTGTTATGTCAGTAGTATAGGGTGAAATTGCCACATCTTAAAAAATATATATTTATATCACTAGAGAGGTGACTTACAACATTTCTATGTATTAGTTCATCTTGATTCATACATGTCTAAGAATAAAATATTTTCTTGGGAATTTAGGAAGTTTGCCAACCAACTTTTAAAGAAAGAAAAGAAACAACAACAAAAGCCTTACAACCACTGCTTCTTTCAATAGAGAAACATGAACTACATATACTTTAATATACAAACCCCATCCTCATATTCACTTGGGAAGTGAGTGTGGGGGAAAATTAGACAACCTCGCAGCAGCATTCAGCTTTGCCAAGTGTTCCATAGCATCTTAAATATTATGTACAGTCTTTCTGAAAGGATACAAACTGACTTCAGAGTTTGTGGAATTGTAGCAGTAAAACGCAAAACAGTTCTAGGGAATAGTCTTTTGGCAGCATAGCAGGTGTCCAAAGTGAACAGTCACTTTTCTAGTATTTTTCCAGAGAATAAGACGATCTGTATAACCTTCTGCAGCTACCCAAGGAAGTCACCACTCCTCTTGGGTGGAGATTGCTGGAGATTGGGGTCCTTCTTGTTCTGGCTTTTCAGTGGCAGACTTTTTATTGCTACAACAAGGTTTGAAGAGATGAGTGTCTATGAGGACTTCTCCAAAACGCCCTTTGTAAATAATTCCACAGCAGACCTTTTGCCTGGAAGGGAGACAGATACTTCATCTGTTTAGAATATACAGAATTCACAAACATGCAAAAAGTAAGTCTGACCCCAGACACTACTTTACTGAGCCTCCAGCCCAGAAGCCAGGGGCAAAAAGACTGCTCACAAACAGAAAACAAGTCTGTGTCTAAATCCACAACAGGTCTTTGGGGGAAAAAAAACCAAAACAACCAAACCCAAAAAAAGCACATAGAAAAAACCCAAACGTGTCTATACAAAACCAAGTCTCCCACTTTGTTTCCCAGAGAAGTTTCAGACACAACTATCTGGGCTGAACCAACCTTGGCTACAATGCACTTGCAAATATTATTTGAGAGGAGGCAGCAAAGTCACAACAATTTCAATTGAGCAATTAGCTAAACAAGGGATTACTGTGTCACAACATGCAATAAAAGATAACAAGCTTGTCAGCTCCCAGAAAACGTTGTGGTTTTTCTCCCATTCCAGGACTTTATTTTTTTTTCCAAATGACCACCATCACAGGTCAACCAAATCAAATGCTATGTTTTGCTGGCAAGCTGAGAGCACTCTTGTATGTAGCAACACATATCTACAGGGCATAGTTTTAAGAGGAGATAATGACAGACAGGAATATAATCTGCTATTCCCAAAACTAGCAAAAATATTTCCCAGAAACTGTTTTAGTGTTCAAGGAGATAGGGGAAAATGTCTTAAATGCAAGGCATTTCTTTCCAAGCATGGACAGACACATGTTGTATAATGCCCTGTGACTTAAATTATATGGTTATACCAAATCAAGAAGAAGAGGCAGAATCAAGCAGCACGTATGCAAAGTGAGCTTGCTGCCTGCACAGAGGGCATGTTCTGTTGCTTTTTACCTTTTCCAGTAAGTGAGATCTAGGAAGGAGAACACTGGTGTTCTGCTGGCCCCAGCGCTCAGCTCTGTGTCAGAGCCATCGTCCGACTGGTTACTGTAACAGGGTGACTGAGCCGGGGAGGCACTCGAAGTCGTGCTGTGGGCATCAGAATCTGCAGGGCAAAGAAGAAATGCAAGGATCAGGCCATGCATCCAACGACTTACCCTCCCCTCCTGACTTGTGGATTGGGAACAGAGGCACAGATGTGTTTTGATTAGCAAGAAAAACCTAACGACGACAAGCCATTTATTTCACTTGTTCCTGCCTGTTTCAATATAGAGTGTGTCAGGATTTGTGAAACAGACTTCAGAAGTGGAGGGAGTCCTTGTACATGAGAGATTGGAAAGAGGTTCAGGATCAGGCTTCAGTTTCTGGCTCTTAAATGAAGCCCACACGGGCCACTCTCTGAAATCCCTGGGAGATCCTGCCAGACAGTGGAGATGTGTGCTCCAGACTTTCTCTCTCACCCTCTCAGGTAAAGTGCTGCAAAGTTCTACCCAATAGTGCATTCTACATCTGTATCTATAACTATATCCTCATTATGTGTTTGTTGGGTAGTATTGAGCTTTTGGCTGGATCAACAGACTATAGAACTACAGTCAGTGCAGACACACATCTTAACAGTGTCTACTCTCCTACCTTTCAGCTGTTCTCTCTAACAGCTACAGTAACACAATTAGATTAACTATAGTGCCTTGAATGAGAAGATAAAAGCTCATTGGGCCAAGGCCTTTATTGATTCTTCAGAGACTTCTGACTAGGCAGGACAATTGAAAGAGAGAGAGACCAAGTCAGCAACAGTTAAGAAAGCTGGAAGGTTTGCTTTAGGAGAAAAGCCTTAAGTACTGACACACATTTATAGCATAACTGGCAGATGGTTTTGTTGGAAAGCTATGAATCCAAATCTGTTTGGAGTACTCCAGGAATGAAATCACTGAGACTGGCATAGGAAGGTATAAGGAAACATGGTAGGAATTTAAGGGGGGGAGGGGTTAAATCTATGTTTAAAAGTATGTATGGAAGAAAAAGACTGATTTTTTTGAGGAAAGAGCTGAAAACAGCCATAGCACATTATTGAATGCAGGGAGAATCCTCTTCCCACTTCAGTTTCAATGAGATCTTTGCCCATAATATTCTTTCTAGCGATATGTCATTTAAGTGTGGGACATAAGCTACAACTGCCTGCACTTTCAAGCCAGACTGCCCATGCCCTCTTGACATTTCTCCACCTCTGTCTTGCAGCCCACCTTGCACACAAGCTCTTCCTCCTTCTCATTCCACACCCTCCCCAAGCTCTCAGATGAGAGGCTGTGAAAACAGGGAGAGCCCAAACATGTGAGTACACAACCAAATCTAGAGGGTGATTCAGCTTGGCCACTTAACAGTGAGCTGTGTTAGGGGAGGCTGAAGTTTATCGCCAAAATCTCTTTGGATCCACTTACTGTGCCGCTTGAATTCCTTTTGCAGTTTGCTGATTTGATTGCTCTTTATTCTGCTTCCAGACAGAGTTTTAATTTTTTTTGGTTTCAATGTTGTTTTAAGGCTGGGTCCAGCCCTGGCATCTACCACCTAGAACAGAGAAAATACACATCTGAATACTTGTGCATCATGCCCAGATATTGCCCCAGACAAGACAGAGGTACTGACTTAGCTGAAGGTGTTCAAAACCCCCTTAATTAATCCCAGGCAGTTCTGTGCACTGACAGTCTTATGTTTCATTTAAATCTGACTAAATCTCAGCCTCTGCAAGAGGCTGAATCGGCAGGAAAACGCAGCACACTAGTTTAAAAAGCACATTTGATTCATCTTTTGCCAACTTCCCATTTTTGACACATTCAGTCCAGAAACAAATAATTGTTTAAACGAATACAGGTCCAGTTAAGGTTGTCTGCCAAGCATTTGCCCTGGAGTTTTTGGGGTTTTTTTAATCATAAATTCAACTTTTGAGTAAAACTAGTGGTAGTAATAACCATAGTTCTGGATCCCACTACTATCAAGGCATCCTGGATAAAGATTATTATATATACAAGGAATCCTGATCATCCTCCCAGCCCTAAGCCTGAATTGAATTAGATGTATTAAAACAGAATATATGAGTGAAAATAGCTGCATGATATTAGTCATTGTAATTATGTGATTAAATGAGATTGATTTATGTGTTGTTTGAGCAAGTCACTTTGCTTGGGAAAAAAAGGCAACCAATTTTGGATAAAGGCTAAACTTGAAATGTTTTGGTTTTGTTTGTTTTCTTTTTTTTTCAAATGTCATAAGAGACTTTTGGAAAAACTTATGAGCTTGTGAAAACAAGGAATTACAAGGTAAGTCGGTCTGTGACTCCATCTCAGGCTTGTATAATCACCATTTGCACATAAGCAGGTAGGAGCCACATAGTAGTAAATACTCAAGAAAGGATTTAGAAATGCTGAGGGTAGGAAGGGAGAGTGCGGGCAAAAGAGAAAACCTCAAACCCCTGCCAGCACCTCCCCTCTCTAAAAAGAGTTGGTTTTGGGGCAGAAGAGAAATAAATTACTAACGTGATTCCAGTTTTTTTTGGATCCTGCTGGTAATTTTTTCCATCTTTTCACCAAAAGAACACAGGCATTGCAAATATCTCCTGAGCGAGCCTCATGTAGCCTGGCAAAAACAGAAGCGAAGATCACTTAACAACAGTCAATAAAAGCACACCCCCACTTGGTAACAGCTAGAAGTATAAAAATTGATAAATAAGAAGGGCTATGAAATTCAGTTTTTCTGGCATTACAATTCATCTGGGATACTCAAACAGTGACATTTAAAGACCAGGTCTCATTTTCAGAAAGCACTCTTCCACACAGAAATAAAAGGTGTCACAATCTGCCTCCAGAAGGGCACTGACAAAAACAGTCCTATCACCCGCAGGTTTTGGAATTTTTTCCCCCAGAACCAAGACACAATTGCAGTGGACTGGTTAGTTTGGAGAGGGAGGAATAATCATGTTATTCAAACATACACTTGGGAACAAACATCAAAAGCTTACTCAGGTCTTAACTTTCTCACAGAGCTTCAAGGATGAGTAACAAACATCACCTAACACACTCCCACATGAGCACAGGATAAAGTTTCAGAAACAGCAGTCACTGGAATGACAGCAATACTTGCTCCTTTTAACAAGCTTTCTTCAGGAATCATCTCTACTGCTAATACATGCTAGAAGAAATATAACAGGAAAACACTGTAGAATTTTTTGGCTATTTAAATAGGAAGACTTTGGATCATTTATAGATGAATGAGGCAGACTCAGAAAACAATTATTTGCCCAGTGTTTAGTCTGCATTTTTACCTTGGCAAACATATTTCAGATAGGACAATGGTCCTGGTAAACTGCAAGTTGCTTTACTGCAGTTAAAAGCAACAACCACCAAAGAAAAAAAAAGCAATGAATCTGCACACAGCCTTTGGTTGTCAAGGACAGTAGTTAAGAAATACGATAAGAAAAACTGTCACCACCAGACTTGTGTACAAAAATCTAAGGCAAACACAAAGCATTCTAAAGTTCATTACATGAAAAGAGTGTTTCTAGAAAAAGTGGGGGAAATTCATGAATTTTATACAAAATTTCAAAGCTCTTCAAAAGTATTTAAAAAATGTGAAAGATTGCAGTAACTGGTATAAGAAATCTCTAGTATTTATAGTTTTATTTACCAATGCTTTCAAGTTACATTACCTAATTGGAAAGCTGAGAACTTTCCAAGAGAATGGTTTTCCAATGAGAAGTTTTAATAACACATTGCAATATCCTATTTGAACAAAGACACTGATATTTGTAACAGGGTACTCCACATAAACCCTGCTGAAACTGCTAAATATTTACTCATCAAGTCTTGTCTAACATTCTTGGCTCTTCAGAGCCACAGGAAGCCTCCATGGACCTGTAGAGATCATTATTTTAAGTAGGTGTTTACACCTCTATGGAACCAGCAAAAAATGCACAGTCTGAGAAAAGTCTAAAATCCCTGCACGTGCTGTGAGGTGGGAGAGACACAAACCTGACCCTTTGTTGCTATGAATTACCAGCTCTCCCCTGGCAGTGACAGCAGATTGAAAACCAAATGGTATTATACACAGCAGCAGAGGATCCAGTCCCTCCTGGTCTGCCCAGGAAAGCTGTGAGGAAGCTGAAGGCAGCCTTTTCCCACCACTCCCCTCCACTAACCTAATCTTTCAGGCTTTCAAAGCAAGAAGGCCAGTACATCAGGTTTGCAGCTTAGAGATCAGTACCAGAACTGATGACTAAGGTGGGAATCTTACCCAAAACAATTCTGGAAATCCTTTTCATAGCGTTTGCTGTCAGTGAAACGAGAACTGGAAGACTTAGCTCTGCAAATACAGCAGCCCTCTATACTCCGGTACATCTTCGGTTTGTGAAAGCCAAACATCTTTTCCTCTCAGCTGTACCTGTGAAAACAAACAGAAACTGGTGTCAATTATCACTGTTAGATAATGAAAGAAAAAATCTGCTAGATTAGGGCATAGGTTTTTTATGTTGCCTCAGAAGAACAGATGCACCTAGAATGCAGCTGTTTGAAAAGTTATATAATTAACAGCTGGAACATTAATACCCAGCAGGACCCATAACAAGCTCATTTACTGCACAAATCTACTCCAAGGGCACATCTACAACAGCACAACCCAGATGTGTGAATGCAGCCAACCTGGCCAATGCAAGTCCTCTGCATGTGGCAAAACAGGCTGCAGGACAGGCTATGTGAACCTGCCCAAGCCCATGGATAAGGAGTTGGCAGCTGAACTCTGCGTCACTGAACTACTTCATCACCTTCACCACCACCACCACTGGTGCTGGTTGGGAACACCCCTGGCAAACTTTGCTAAGAGTGAGTAGGAGTCATTTTAAATGAGCTGCAGTCATACCCCCAGGCTGTAGGGCAGACATACCTGAAAAGCTGCTCTAAAAACAGCAGGGTGGAGTCCCACCCAGCCCTCAATGGCCCTGTCTGCACTGCAGGACCCGGGAGCACTTCTCTGTTCTCAGGGCCCGGGTGAGCATCCCAGCTCCATGTCAGCACATGCTCTGTTCTCGCCCTCCTGCCCTCCCCACCCTGCTTTCCATGGGAAGGAAAACTAGCTAGGAAAGAAAGGGCCATGGAGCAGGACCCTGGGGCACATGTCAGCATGTGCCTACCACACATCCCTTGCCAATAAGGATGCAACTCCGGTTACAGGGAAGTTGCTGCTTTGTAACCTCCAGCTCTGCACACTTGGTGCCAGCCCAGAAAGCCAAGAGTGCCCTCCTGCTCTCAGAGATCTGCCTGCTCTTTTCAGTATACCAAGGCTGGCTTTTGCTATCAGAACAGGTATCACACAGTGGAGCCATTTTCCAGGCAGAAACTTTTGAGGTTAGTTACTGCAGTCACCATGATAAAGACCCTTTCAACACATGCTGACCCCCCACCAAAGCAATTCTCCCCTAAGTTGGTTGTTCCCCAGTGCAGACTCCTGTTAGGCACAGTCTGACACGGCATGAGACACTGTCAAAGCAAACAGGGTTTCCACAGCGCTTCAAAAACCCAAACCAGCAACGGAGCAAAGCTGCTGCTCTCCTGGTACTGGGTCTGGACACACAGCAAGTCCTCACAGGCCACACAGCATCTGTCTCATAACACAGGCAGGGACTGTTCCAAGATGTTCTCCCTTGAACAGACCCTGGTGCAAGGTTTGCCTTCACCACCTGCTGCAAGGAACAAGCAGCCACCTCTGCTGCTCACCACACACCAAGTGCTCAGAGAAGGGACACACTTCTGGCTGCAGGAAGCTCCAGGAGAATAGGTTCCCACTGTTGAGAACTTCTGCTTTAAAAAAATTAAATTTGGATGGAACCATGCAAATAACATATTTCCCTCTCTTTCCCTAACAAAGGCCAAGTTGCTGAATTCATTAAGAAGGTACAAAAAATTACTGAATGACCCAGCAGCTCAGGAAGGACTTTCAGAAGAGGAGCAACTCCATCACTTGTGAGTTACATGTGGCAAGGGGGAGCTCTCAGTTACTTCTCACTCACTTGTCAGTCCCAGATACTACCAAGTCCCAGTAACTGAACTCAGGTTACTGGTTAACGTTTGTGGCATAGGCATCTGTCCCCAAATCTTCCACCTTCAGAAAGTTAAGGGCTGTAATTTTTTTACCCCCCAGTGATACAGAGAAAAATAATCTGAAATCTTTTGTCTACACTGCCAGGACTTGCCACATCATTATGGCAATAAAATATTTTGAAAGGCAGGTTCAGGTGAGGTCAGAAACATGCTTCCACACAAAGCAACCATACCCAGCATCACACTCACCTGACTGACAGGGAGATCGTGTGCAACAAGAAAAGATCCCACACACTCCTGCAGGACCACAGCAAAAGCTAGGGAACCACCCAAGCCCAGCCACAGTCCTACAAAGAGACAAAAATACATCACCCCATCCCAGGAGGGAAGATCAGGAGTACAGGAGCATGGCAAAATAAACATGCAGTTTCCCAGGTTTCCAAAAACAAGAGAAAAGTAAAAATTGTATCCAATATTGCTGGCTAATATTCTGACACAAAATCCATTAAGGAACCCATTCCCAGCTGAAAGTGTGCATGTTTGCATTTCAGTCTTGCATATATGAGACCATTTTGTGCTCATTGAGGTTGTGGCTCTTTGCAATTACTCCCACACCAACATTGAAGAAGAGGAAGACTCAACTCTCCATAAAGCTTTGTCTTGACCTTGTACAGCCTGTTGATGGCAAGGGACTTGCACAAGCTGTATGTCAAGGAAATCCTCCAGGCCTAGGAGAAAGATGGAGAGGATAAGACTTTCCTTCCCTCCTGTCCCAGCTCACACTGTCTTCCACAGGCCTGAAGTGCTGAATTCCTTTCTTCACATTTACAGCACGAGGAGCTCACCTAGGGCTGTGTTCTTGCAAGGTTAACTTGTGCAAATATCCAGCAAAGTCACCCCAAATGGCGCCAGGCTTTTTAGGAGATACATTGCTCCTTGTATTAGTACAGCATTGGCCTGAAGGCCAGGAGTAGAGCTAGTAAGTAAAAGAAGGTATCCACATAGTGACCTGCTGAATGGGCTCACTAAGGGATAGTTAGATTCAGAGCTACTCTCAGTCTCTGCTGGATATGAAGCAAATAAATGCACAGACAAATCAGGTGAATATTCCTGACAAGACCTGTCAAGAAAATAAACAACCGAGTATCTAGGAAAACACTTTGTGTATTTAGTTTCTTAGCACCCGATGTGCATCTTCAAGAGATGCTCTTGAGGACACTGCTCAGCAGGACTCTGGAGATCCAACAGTGTGCTCACCTGGGAATTTTCAACTTCCAAACAGCAATTTTAGATGTTGTTTGGCTACTTCAATGTTAAATCTGCAGTCTGGTACTTTTCTTTAGAAAGTCAAAGACTAATTGCAGACACAAAGTTCATCAGTGCTGTCAAACTTAAGAGGCAAGAAAATCTTAACTGCTACGTGGCAAGAAAGAACTACCAACAATGTAGTTTACTTTCTAACCCAGTTTCTTCCAGCAATCCAGACAGTGATAAGATGATCTCTGTCACCAGCTGGTATTTACACCACAGTAGAATAAGATGTATGTTTTACAATCAATGTTCTGGCAAAGACTGGAAAACATATTCTGGAAATATTTTGGCTTGCATCATTGCTGCCATTCTCACAGGAGCAGCCTTTCAACATCATCCCTCACTAGAAGGGAAGCTAGTGCCATCTGTTTCCCACTTGATGAACGGTCAGCAATGATATTACCACACATCATGCCTGAATGGGGAAGAGCTAGTAGCAAAACCACAAGTTAAACAGATTTGTCTGACAACTGCATCCAAGTGCAGTTATAAATGGAAGGTATCAGTCCAGTTACACATTTAATCCTAAACAGTTGCCATTTGACCATTATACACTAAATATTCTGTCAGCTGGAGAGCTTAATAGCTAATATGGACTTCGAAGTCAATATGGCCGTGCTCTTTAACAGGTTTAACTTGAAAGCTTTGCAATTTAGATCTCAAATTAGACCCAGGGAGTTAGGATGCCGGCTGCCCTAACACCTGAATCTTAGTTGTGGAACTTTAACCATGTGAAATCTGG
Source organism: Toxostoma redivivum (assembly GCA_013397375.1). Lineage (NCBI taxonomy): Eukaryota > Metazoa > Chordata > Aves > Passeriformes > Mimidae > Toxostoma > Toxostoma redivivum. The sequence goes on from VXBI01014091.1 coordinate 336,531, forward strand.
GACAGATAAAAAAGATGGCAAGTAGAAACTAAGAAACTTGCTTAGAAATTAAAAAGCATAGCACAACATAATTCTGCCAAATCTAAGCATGTTATTAAAATACACCAGCAGTTGCACAAAAGTGAAAGGGACAGATCTCCAAAAAAGGATCAGAAATCTTAGCAGAGTGTTATCTGTCATTCTGTGGAATGAAGATTTATCTGCACTAGTTGGAAAGCAGTATCCTCCCAAGCCAGGGTAAAAGTGATCCTCCTCCCTCCCTGGTGTCCCTCTTCTCAGCTTCTCCTTGCAGAAGTTGCTATTCCCTCAAGTTCACTTTATACAACTGCTTTAGCAACTTGAATGGACTCAGAAAACTGCCTCCATGAAAATGCTCTATTATTCTGCCCTCTCACTTCTGAAGAAGCAGCATCAAAAATAGAAACTTGTCTTGCAAAAGAGAACAGTAAAGCCACAAAAAGTCAGGAAGAGAAAAGTAGTGGGAAATAAAAAAAAAATTCCCCACACCCTGCTTATTACCTTTATGAAAGGCTGGTACAAAGAAGCATGTGTGTGAAAATGGTTTCATGTTTTTGTTACCTGCCAGGACTAGAATTTGGTGCTTAGTTTTCTTTGCAAAGTTTAATTTGATGATCTAAATTAAAAGGAGGCATTGCTTCAGATGCTCATTAAGTTTTCAAGTTAGGGAAGAACTTCTGAATTCTTTCAGATCTTAAAGTAAGCTTAGCCACTTTCATTTGCTTTTCCAGATTCCTTCTGCATTCTTTCTGATCACCCAAGAAGAATGAAAACCTTTTATAATAGAAAGGACGGAATTCCTAGAAGACAGGCATGTCTCCCTTTGTAACACAATTACCAGTAGGAATGAACATGCTCACCTGCTTCCTGCAAAGCTGAAAGAGAAACATTCCCTGGAGTTACTGGGAGAGCAGAGGCATGCCAGTCCAAATACTTGGTATCCTCCTCTCCTCCTATCTCCCCACTGATCCGTGATCATTCACCCTTTGTGCAGAACTGCCAGTACCTTTGTCAGACGGGAAAAACGATTTGATTTCCCTTTCTGTGTACGAAACAGCCTTGGCACAGCCTCCCTAAAGCTGGGCTAAAGAAAAATACCATCTACCCTACATATGTTGATGCAGCCGGTTCCTGTCAGTAAAAATCTCACAATTGTCTTCCGTACATTGGAACTAAGAAACACAGCCAAAATTATACTTTTTTTTTTCTTTTAAAGGGAACAAAACAGATGCCTTAATATAGAAGGGACATAGCTGCTCTGGCTGTTACATCTGCAAGAGCATACACCCAGGCACATGCACACACATGAAAAATGCTTCCAGAGCTGCCTACGGCACCAGAAGCAGAGTTGCTTGCCTCACAATAAATTCTTGGGCCTGTCCCTCTGCTGAAATAAACTGCAATACGGCTACTGAAAATCAACTGTAAGACAGAATTGTACATCAACAGAGGAACTGATCTGTATCAGAGACTCAATATAAACATACCTCCCCTGAGTTTACAGGCTGCTGCAAAAAAAACCTTGGAAGAGATGTTAAAACTGGATCCCTCAAAAAAAGAACATCTGAACATGCACAAAGCCAGAATACTCCAAGGATGTTAAGAGACCAATCTAATTGGAGTCATCTGAAAATGCAACTTCAGTATCTACAAAAATATTTTTTTACTAACATCTCTGCTTATCGTTTAAAACAGAGTTGGTTTAAAAACCAACAACCATAACCTTGGAATTCTGGATACTGTACACTCTTCTGGTCCCCTAGATCCTCAGATTTTCCTTCCACTTTCCTTTCTCTCTCCACTCAAAACAATTTTACTTGGAGGAAAGCTATATTTGGCTATTACAGCCCTGAACATTCAAATGTCACAGCATGTAGTGGAGTTGCCACTTGATGAGCTGAGCAAAATAGAAAAAGGTGAAAACTACATCTTCAGGAGTCTTTCCTCTGACAAAATAAGCAACTCACTCTTTTGCTGGTAGATGTCCACAGCTACTGTTGTGTGCTCAGTGCTGAAGTGAAATCTCAGCACAGCCAGCGTACCTAGCAGCAACTACTAAGCATGTATCAAAAATAAAATTGGACATTTCTTTCCTATGTTTGAGTCTCCATGGCATCCTAGCTGGAACAAGCTGTTCCCAGCTACATATCCAGAAGCAGTCAAGTCATAAAGAAGCCTGCTCACCTGTCGGATCTTCCCTGGGAAGGAAGTTCCTATCTCATTTAAGCTAGAGAACTGAAAGGCTGTGCCACGTGGGTGTTCCTCTGAACTGCCATGTGGTTAGTGCTCCAGAAGGGGTAGGGCCAAAGCATGAAAACAATAATCAGTAAGATTTGCATAAGGGGAAAAAAAATTCCAAACCTGTCCCACCTGCAGACATTCCATCTTGAAAGATGACTTCCCCCTGCCTGAAACTCCTGTTCCATAACTAACACCATGCTCAGCCTGAGCATAAGCCCAGCAAGGAAAACTGGGATGTTCTCAAATGTGCTGGAGCTCAGCCTGTGATGCTTATCTGAGTGCAGCCACGACAGCTGTTATGATGCTGTCTGCAAGCACCTGCTACTGAAAAAGCATCACAGCCACTTGAGATCATGAGACAGTGAAGAGTTTTGATTTGTATTTTTTGGCTGGGTTCTTTTATGTTGGTTTTAAAGAGGATAACATACCTGGATGGGGATTTGAACAGAAGGATCAGTAATTCAGCTGAAGTGACTTCATTAAAAAGGATACATTTCCATGTCCTTAAGCAGTATTACTGGTCATGTCACTGGGACTTTGGACCCAGCACATTTTACAGAAATGCAAAGGCTTGAGTTGTGAAACGGAGTCCTGCCCAAGCAATTTTCAAGCCCCAGCTCACTGGCTTCTTTGTGTTAAAAAGCAAGTGCTACAGGGGGTGCAAGAATGAAGCTGATTGTCAAGTAGGAGCCTGTGGAGGTAGTTCATGTCATTATGAAAGAGGTACAAGGCATCAGGTGTTAAGAATCAATGCAAAGCAGAGTTAGCTAACACAGAGAGCTGTTCAGCATGAGTGAGACAACAAACTGCCACAGTTTTAACTTTATTTTTAGCCTCTGTGAATTTATCAGCTTTTTTAACATCTTCTGCAAAGAAGTCAGTGATATTTTCTTCTTAAAAGAAGACTGAAGACATAGGTAATTAGCTCCTTTTACAGAATGAAGTGAGGAGGAATTTTTCCCAGAGGCTCTGGTACTCAATCCCACCTACTTTCAGTGGGAGCTGGATGTTGCATGCCTGTGGGTGTGTTCAAAAATCCCGACTTGTTACTTGCTGCTTCTCTACCAGGGAGCACAGATCTCGAGAAACCTACTGTTCACCTGTGTATTAAAGCAGTTGAGTGTCCACTGGTATCAGCAGAAAGATTTCCAGTTCACTGTCCGTCTCTGTGGTGCAGAATTTGTGCAATCTTTTATTTGGAAAAGCTGCAAACTACACAGTGGATCTGTCTGCGTGCAGTCTGGTGAGAAGGGGTGGGTGCACACACCCTGCACACGGCTGCCAGGAGCAGTCTCAGTTTTGGAAGCAAGCACGCAGCAGTAAAGGAACCATCACCCTCACCAACTGCCTTTCCCAGAGTGAAACACTCGTGTGCACGGCTGTCAACCTGCCGCCTTCCTAAGCGCCAAATTAAAACTCAAAGTAAAAAAGAGCATCGCGGGTTGTGCTCAAGCACAACCAGAGCCGTTGCAGTTGCGGGCTCAGTGCAGGACGCTGGGCCCCAGCCACGAGGGGACGGTGGCAGGGCCCGGCCTCCAGCCCAGACACGTGTTCAAGGCACAGCAGCGGGCAGCATCCCGCATCAGCTGCCTGCAGCCTGCACTGGCTGCCTGCACAGCCACCGCGCCGGCGGGCAGCTCCTAAGTTTTTTGCAATTGTAATGTTCATTGAATGACTTAGGTCCAAAGGACGGGCCATCAGTCGGAGACAAGGCTCTTTGTAGGATGAACCGGGGCCGTTCCCGCCAGGAAAGCGCCGCTTGGGTGGCTCCGAGGCAGGCGGGATTCAGCCCTGTTCGCTGTGTGCGGGCATGGCCCGAGTAAACAACAGGTTTGGCAGGTCCCTTTAAATCCCTTCAGCTACACGCATCCGGACAGAGGGGTACGAGAGGAGACGGCAACTTTTACCTCACCAAAGTGAGAGCGCAACGGGGAGTACCTCCCTGGAGCAAGATTGCAACTTTGAAACAAAACAAAAAGACACCAAACCCTAAAAAGCAGCCCTAAAAAAAGCCCGAAAAGGCAGAGTTCGGTCGCGCCGCTCAGGCCGGGCACCGCGTGGCCCCGGGCACGGCCCCGCTCCCCCCGTTAGCGCCGGCGGCCGGAGCGGCGGCCGGAGCCGGGCGGGCGGCGGCGCCTGGAACAAAGACCCCCCCGGGGCACACGACCTACTTTCTCGGGCGGCCCCGCCGGTCAGGTGGAGCCGCGGGAGCGCACACGCGGGTGGCCACAGCCCCCCCGCCCTGCGCGAGGCTGCCAAGCACTCAACTCGCCGAAAGACGAGTAAAATTAAATATAAATTAGAAGAGAACAGGAAAGGGAAGGCGGCGCGCCAGGGAGGAAAGCCCCGAGCGCGGAGGTGGGCGCTGCGAAGCGGCCCCCGCGCTGCAAACACCGCCCCACCACGCGGTCGCCGAGCAGCCGCCCCATCCGGCGCGGGGGGGGC
>VXBI01014091.1:341634-369496 GCA_013397375.1 Toxostoma redivivum
AAACTCCTCCAAAACCGCAGGCAGTCCCTTAAAAACACTGTCCCGCACACGACAAGTGTCAGTTCACCGCCACCCCGGGGTCGGGCCCCCGCCGGGCGCGGACGAGCGCTTTCCCCCGGCGCGCCGGGGAGCCGCGCCGCCCGCAGCACATGCGAGCCCTTTGTTTTCCCTGCAGCCGGGCGCTGCCTACGTGCCGCGCCGGGGGCACGCCGGCCGCCCTGCGCCGCTCAGCTCTCAGGAGCCTCGAGTTAAAACTTGTTGGCGCCGGCAGGAACGGGAGTCGCTTGCACTGGCACCGAGCTGCTGGAGCAGCAGGACGCCATCGCCGCCCGCCGCACCGTCCCCACGCCGGCAGCACCGCGCACCGGGCCGGGGGTAGGACGGGGAAGGCCCCACGGCGCGACCTGCGTGACCGACAGTATGTGTGCCACCAGCCCGCGGCCGCACGTTTTGCCCCTCTGCAATATGCAGGGACTCGGATCCCCCCGCAATTACTACTGATAACTGGAAACAAAAAGAACTGCCCCACTCTCCCCACGTGAAACAGGGGGGAGGGAGGGGTGGCGGGCACCAGCGGGTCTCCCTCCCCTCCGCCACGCCGCTGGCACCAAGTTGTGCGCGGGCGCTACAGGTGTGCTCTGCGGGGCGCGCCGGGGCCGCACCTGCGGCACCCGCTCCGCACCGCCGGGGCCGCGCCGCCCGCGTGGCGAGCCGCGGCCCGGGAAAGGCTCCCTGCAGCCCGCTTTTCCAAACCCGCTCCGCATCTTGGGACTGCTTTCAGAGTTAAATTATCGAGAACTGGCTACTCTTTCCTCCTAAAGACCTGGAGGTTTAATTTAATTTTTGGGGATGGGGTGGGGGGGATGTCGGCAGAAGTCAGAGTTCTAAGGATGGGTCCGCAACAATGCGGGAGGCGTTCCTCTCTGCTCGCACATCCTTTAAAACTCTACTAACCGAAGAAAAAACCGGGGGAAACGCCGCTCACAGAAGCCACACGCGTGTCAAAGTGTTTCAAGGCGGCAAAGTCTTTTAGCCGCTGCGAAACTGTGGACAAGCTCCGGAGAATAACTTAGAATGAAAAGAAACCACCGGCTGCCGGAAAAAAAAATAAATCCCAACACCACCAAAAAAAAGAAATCCACCAAGAGCAAACAAAACAAAAAAATAACCCNCCGGCACCGGAACAGCGCCGCGGGACCGCCCCGCAAACACAGCCCCGAAACACAGCCCAGCTCCGAAACATCACCGCCAACACAGCCCAGCGCCGCAGCATCACCCCGCCGCAACACCACCCTGCCATCCCCAGTGACACGCCGTGACCCGCCGCCCCGCTCGCAGCGCGGAGCACCCCGTCCTCACCGCACGTAGCGGCGTTTGTGGCCATCGCTGCCTCTCCCTACCGAGCCCCGTGGGTGGAGCGTCACAGCCTCCGCGAGTAACAGGGAAAGTTTTTTTTCCGCTCCGGGTTAATTTTAAAGTTCGTTTTAAAAGTCATCAGTGGCTTATGCAATTTTTCCTGCAGCGTCACAAAGAGTGAATTAAAAAGTCGCGTCATCGCAACCTTTGGGTTCACGATCTTTTGTGCAATTTTGGAAGAACTGCTTCAAGGGGCGGCTGGCAGGTTATGTTGAAATAGATTTACTTTGAAAACTGTGTCAGACGGATTAACATGTGATATACAAGGTAACACCTAAGGAGTTATGATTTAGCACCATTACAGCCTGTGACTGTAATAAAACTGCGAGCTACTCCCTCCCAGGCTGGCACTCAAACCGAGCCCAAATATGGATTCCCTTCTTTTGAACTACTTGAAAATTTAAGTTTCTCACAGAATCAACTGCAGCTCAGGCATCACATGAAGGTGTTGTTGAATATTCTAAAACACTGAAATAATACCAATTAATATTTTTTTTAAATTTTTTTCCCCTGATAGTGACCTTTTCAGTTGAATCCTGTTTTAGGCACAAAATTAACAACTCACCAAGAACTTTTGCTGAAGTTATCCATTTGTTTCCATCAACAGCACTAGCTAAGCTCTGGGAATTTTCAGAAAGCAGGGCAAGCCACTTTACCTTAGTCTGAGGATCTTACATTTTCTCTACTTGCTTGTAAATCCATGGTAATCCTACCCCATCTCCTTCCTCAGTGCTGCCAGACCAGTCAGTTTGGGCACAAAGCACAAGAGAATGCCTCTCAAGCAACCCTCCAGGTTATCTTGAGTTTTGAAGGGTTCCTTTTGAATGACCATAGAGTGCTGCCTTTGCTACCAGGGCTTCCTTCCAGACACAGATAAACCAAATCCCATTCAACTTGTGCGCCACAGGTGTACCAAATGCTGAATATTTTCTCAAAATATTTCTATAATTTTATATCACTGTAGGAGTGGGTGCGTCATACCAATAGACACACTACATTTCAGAAGGCTAATATTCCCCTGTCTTTTATGCACTTTATCCATTGGTTACAATAGATCAACATAACGTTCTTTGATGTAAAACCCATCTCCACCTCTGTTCCTCACAAAACTTTTCTAAAAATACTTTTCCCAGCCACAGGTTTTCTTCTGCTTATCTTCTTCTTCTTCTCTTCTTGGTCTCCAGGCCTTGGTCAGAGAATACATCTCAAAACAAACCTCATTCATTAATCCTCTCTTGCCCACAGACCAGCTGTGGGTTCCACTATAATTTTACTGCTTTTAACTGGTCTAGGGAACTCTACCAGCACTTTTGGCAACTTTAGTTTACATATAATGTGTCTGATTTCATCTGCCTCTTTCTTTTTGATTGAAGGGAATGTTTCTCTGGGATTTTCTCCCATTATTTCCCCATTTCTTTATTCTAGCACTTTTCCCAAGGCCCCTTGGTGCCATTCCTTTTAGTCCAGCACCAACTAGTATAGCATTTAAACCCCCAAGTGACAATGAAATGATGTTTCTAAGGAGAATTCCCTTAGCTGTCAAGCGGAACCCAATGGAACAAAATAGATCTCTGGGTGCCAATCAATAGATGCCCTCATCACCACCATGCTGAACCTTTACAGAACATCTCAGGGTGGGCTTTGATTGCAAAGAAACCAGGGTCAGGAGAACTTCTCTGGTATGTATTACACAGTTTTGTGCCCTTCCACTCCAAATCTCATGAGGACAGGTGTTGCTGTAACCTGGGGAGGATTTGAGTTTCCAAATTTGGTCCTGCTCCAGCCTGTGAACAGCTCAGTCATTCCTATCCTCCCAGAGGAAAAAAAACCTTCTATCCACAGAATTCCAAATGGCAACATAGAAATAAAAAACATGGTCAAACCTTCAATCTTCATTTCTGAAACCTCTCTGGTTCCCTTGGAGTATTTGCTGATGACATTTCAGGGCTATGCTGGAACTTGACAGTGGTTTGAGTTTTCATTTTTGGCTGATAGCCAGCTTGCAAACAAATAAAAGACACTTAAATACCTAATGAGCTTTTCAAGGTTCCCCTAGCCCCTTCCCCTTGAGCAAGCCATGTGTATTCTTGACAACATCAGAGGGACACTTTGTCTGACCTCACTGTTTGGAAAGAGGTGATGAAAAATAGCCCTCAACTTGGGACAAACCCGGAGAGTTTAACTTGGAAAATGCAGATATCTGAAACAGTGCATGCATGTTTACACTACAGGTAAAGCCTCATTTTACGAGGTTCTGCTTTAAAGAATTAGGCATCTTCCTTTCCACCCAGAGCTTGGTATGAATGAGGAATATGGGATTTCATGGAGATCCCAGGTGACCTTGAATATGAGCTTTAGACCAGTGGACTTATCCTCATCCTGATCAGTTCTAAAAAACATTTACTTTAAGAATGCCTGTGGAAAACTAATTGGATCATTGCTGTGTTCCAGTTAAGCTGGTACCTTCCCTGCCTGGACTCTTAATTATTTTATCTGGGAAGCTAAATTATGTCAATGGTGTAATAATAAAGTAAACCATGAGGGCTTTTTAAACATAAAACATACATGTATCATCAATGCTGAGGCAGAGGGGCTAACAGAGAAAAAGCAGGGCATTTGCCAGCCAAGACATCTGACCCTGTTGTGTTATTTTTTAATATTAATGAATAAGTAAACATAAGTAGGCTACTTGTTTTTAGGTGAGGATCAGCTGTCATGACAAAGCCCAGGCAGCTGTTCCTGCTTTGAGACTTTACATTAAAATGCTTTTTTGTAACTTGAGTAATTTTAAAAATTTACTTTCTTGGTTTAATGCTTGGCCAAAAGATTTTGAAAAAATTTGCTAGGAGTTCTTTAAGGAAAAAAAAAAATGTGTTGATTGACAGAGTCGTAAATAAGGTTTTGCCAAGGAGTACAATTTCAGAGCGAAATACCATCAACAAATCAGTTCTGTAGCTTCTGCTTGCACCACTTGCCCATGTAAGTAGCATCATGGTAAATTTTTGAAGGTGCAAATGCTCTGAAAACTGGTAGTTCTGAGCAAGCAGGTCAATAAAGAAATGGGATTTTCACCATTTTATGTTTTAGGCCAAATAGCAGATGGCTACAAAAAATGACAGCAAAGTTTGATGATAATTAAAATCGATATGATGATATTCATGCTTCCAGAATGAAGTATTCAAGCTATAAGGCTCAGAGAGACAGGACCCTGAACAGCTTACTCCTAGGAACAAGGCAGATCATTTATAGCCCAGCCTAAGAAATCCATCAGGACTTAACAGGGAATAATAACCTTTCTGAAGCATTTTTAATTGACATTTCAAATTCCTTAAGAGGAAGATAATTCTCTTAAATTCTCAAAGATTCCTCAAATTCTATAGCAAAATGACCATTTTCTCTTTCTGGTAAAACACCTTTAATGCAGCTTCTCAAGCACTGCTGGTTTCTTTGTAGAACTATTGCTTTCATACCTATTAAAGCCAGTAAGACTATTCCATGGGGATTTATATTAAGGCGATTTGAACACATTAAGAAGATCAGTCCTCTCTGCCTGCCAGGCTGTTTCCTGTCAATAAAGTTATCCCCCCCCATCCTATCAATTGGGGCAGTTCTGAAAATGGAGACCATGTTTGGAAACCCAAAAGAGTTTTCTTCTCTGAACTGAGACCCCCATCTTTCCCAACAGAGTGGGGAGCAGTTCCAGATTTTATACTGGCAATTTCAGAGCAATCATTAGAGAAGAGGAAGTTGATAACTCATTTGAAGAGTGTTGTGTAGGCTTGGTCTCAGGTGGGATCACTTAGGGGACAGAATTTGCTCTTTGAAGTTTCTTACTGAATCTAAGACTCCTGACCAGGTACATCCATCTCCTTAATCCCATTTTCTACTGCATGGCCCTGAATGCAGACACAGCTGGCTGAGAGAAAATGAAAAGCAAGGCTAAGTAGTTGTGAGAGCATCCATGGTGTCTAGGAAGCAATTCTTTGGTGTGACAGGCTTTTTATCTTGACCTCTTTCTCAACAGGAATCAAGAAGGTAAATAGGAACACTTGGGAATGAAAGCACCTAGGGAAGCGAATTGGTTTTTGTCTGAAATGTCTGATGCCTGAAATCCTCTGCCAGGAGCAGCCAGCATGGGCAGCAACAGGACCTGCCAGGAAGGGTTTTCTTACAGGTGTAAGGTACTCTGCTAAATAAAAACAAGAAACCTGAGGCAGTTTTTTTCCAGGTTCAAGCATCAGACATTCTTTCTTCAGAAAGCTTTGTCCTCAGTGACACTACTTCTTAACCTACAGTACCAGCAAGCAGAATGAAAGGAAAAATGCACTTTGAGGAGGTGACAGAATTTCAGATTTCAAACTGTGACTGCAGAAAGCCAAAGAAAAAATATGTCTCTGTGGGCAGTTTTCATGCAGCTAAAGCAAGGCAGAGGATGGTGATACCTCTCCAGGCTCAGGTACAAGTGAGAAGACTCATGAGGAGATAAAGCATTGCTGACCTTCTTGCCAAGTTGTCAAAGGCAGACACAGTAACTGCAAGTCTTCTGGTGAGGAAGAAAAGCTGTGGGCAGACTTGGCTAACCAAGGAAAGGAGACAGCTGGAGGAGCTGGTCCTTTCAGGAAATCTGCAGAATCTGCAGTCCGGATCACAAGCTTTGATCAAGCAGCCAAGAACCAAGTGGAAATCTACTGCCAAAATCTGGAGAGAGGAGCTGGAGGCAAAAATTTTTGCAAGGGTAGGAGGGAATGAAGTTGACTAACAAAGCTGCCACATTACAGAGATAACTTCAGATAGCTTAATTGGATTGAATCAGTTAATTGGACTGCAACAAATCAACCAAATTTGACACTCAACATCCTCTGAAAAACAAGCCAAGGGCAGGTGGAGGAAAAGGGCAGGCAGGGAGAATGAAGCACAAAGGGAGAAGGCAGCAGGATACCTCCCCCTTTCTCAGGGCAGAGGCATCCCATTCTGAAAATGAAAAGAAGATAAGAAAAGGTGAAAAGCTTTCCAGGAAGAAGTATGCACTTCTATGAAGTGAAGCTATGCAGAAAAGGGGAGGGCAGAAACAGGATGGGCAAGCTTCAGGTAAAATTTGAGCAAAAATTGATCATGGGGATCCCCAAAAGCAAGCTGGGTCCCATAATGGATATTCATAGTCAGGAGTGAACTCTGTAGGGTGATGAAAGAGAAGTAAACCCAAACCAGGACACGCATGTGACCTTAGTGAGGTCCCTCAGAGCCTGAGTCACAGAGCCTGTGTGCAGCATGACCCTTGTGCTCCACAAGCACAGAGTGATCTGATAGATATCTCAGGGCCAACGAGAAAGTTCCTCTGTCTTCACTGTCCCTATGACGCAGAGATCACCAAGGACATGAGGACCAGTGCCATGTGAGTGTAGGAGACAAGGAATGTAAGAGGGTACTGCCCTGCAGGGACAGAGAAAGTATTAGAGTCAGTAAGTCAGGAGTCTCTCTGAATTCTTCAGAGAAAAATCGGCGTGCAGGGATTGAATTAAAGCTTTTGGATGGATTGAAGTATGTTAAGCCACTAACACATAAAGTAGAGGTATAAGTTTAAGTTTTAGTATAAGCAAGCAAGTAAGTAAGTAAGTAGAATGGGTTTTAAGTGCTTTTAGTAAGTAAAAGGTCTTAAATATCAGTGTAGAAGTTCGAGTTCTGGTGAAGGTTGAAAAACATAGTCTTAAATACTAGGAGTTCCATGGAGGCTCCAAGAACATAGTGTGGTATTGGACTTGAATAAAAGGGAAAAGAGACAAAAGGAACAACAAAGCACACGGACTCCTTTTGGGAAAAGAAGTCGATTTTATTGAACTGAGAGTTCATATTTAAAGCATGTTCCGATGCACAGAACAGAACTGTAATTCATTGATTCACAGGGACAAACATCTCCCAGGATGTGTCCCACGGAAAAACACCAGGTGTCTTTGTTGTGAATTTCTTTTTATTTTTCTAACTTTTTTTTTACAAATTTCAACTTGTTTTTGACTATGTTATCACTTTGGGAACTTTCTTTTTATCACCCTGAGAACAGGGCAAAACTCAAATTTGTGAGAAATTTTTCTTCAAGCTAATTCACTAGATGTCTCTCTGACCACACATAGTTTTAGACATAATAAAGCTATTGTAAGAGTATTACTTATATTTTTCAAATAGAACAAGATAGACCATATATGTTGTTCATACATAGCCTGGCGTGCTAAGAAATTAGAATTCTAATAGGTTAAAAAGTAGTGGTCTGAGTTTGTATCTTAGCTTGTTAAGAAGTTTCTATATAAGAACATGCATTAGGGAGAGCTGCTGCTTTTGTCACTGCTTTTGCTTTTTGCCATTGTTTTTGCTTTGCTTCTGCTTCGATTTAGGATTTATACCAAAACTTAACATAGACTTTAGTGCCTGTGACTTTTGCTTTGAAACTGATGTGCTTCTGCAATAAACAACTTTATAACAACTATTATCTGCTTGGCTCATTGAAGAAAATAACCCGACAAGTTGGGTGCCTAAGACCACCCAGAGGTCTAACCTCACAAGAAAGTATTTTGCAACTTATTTCCACCTCCAGGAAAAATGTAAGAAGCCTCTCAGAAAGGAGAAAGTGGGTTTTGAATCAGGAGAGTTTAGGAATTCTGCATCACATACGTTTTACCTCCCAAAGAAGTTTCTTTGGTTAAAGCCACAGCTGGAGTTTTCTGCCTCTTTCTCAGTCAGTGGGATATAGCTGGGTGGGGGTTATGGCTGATTAGGAGCTGTGGGAGAGGAAACACTCCAGCTTGGACTGAGCTCATCTGGGCACACAGGGGGCTCGGACAGCAGTGCCCTGAGGCACCTGAGGGTGGCTCCTTGAGCAATGGCATCCCCAGGACTGGTTGAAGAAGAGCAGCCTGCAAGGATGACCAGGCTGTGAGGAGGTGCCCTGGGATGGGATTGTCCTCCAGGCATGGGCACTTTCTGAAAAACATCTAAACAAAGTGATTGCTATTTACAGAGTAACAAGTTGGCTGGTCAGAAACACTTCAAAAACTGGCCTTTCTAAAACCACTGAGCAGTGTGGCTTCTGGGATGCTATTTTCAGCATGCTGTCAAAACAAATGTCTATCCATAGCTGAACTGACTGACTTCTTGTCAGGATGGCTACCCTTAGCAACAGTTGAACCAGTCCTAACGCAAGGTTTCAAAAGCAAGAGCAATATTTACTGGTTGATTTGCATTATCTGTAGGAGGAAAGTGGGAAAACTGTGTAGCTCTGGAAGTGACCTCTTGTGCTGATCCTTCTTTACCCTGTGTATGTCAGGGCTCAGCACTTGCACTCAGAGTGGATTGGGGAATCACAAACACACAAATCACACCATGTAGTAAAAGAAAAAGTTTGAACAGGGACTAAATCCCTCCTGCTTGGACTAAGTGCTTCATGGTGAGCAAAACAGTTTGAGGTCCCAGGTAATTTCCTTTGTGCCATCTCATACCAGCCACAGTCCCAGACAGATCCCAGACTGCAGGTCTGGCCAGTGGAGTGTTCCCTCTACTTCTAGACTCTCAAGCTGTTCCAGAACAGAGACCCAACAATTCAGCCACACAAAAAAGGCAAGGAGGGACTCAGCTGCCATCCTCAGGAGCAAGGGTGTTGGTGCTCATCCAACAGAAGTGTGTGAGGTGGGAATGTCCCAGTCTTTCCCACTTGTGTAAGTGTGCAAATACTTCTCACACACTCGGGCCAAAATTACCCTCTTATAAAACACATCCTGCAGTAAATTAGAATAAGTAGCCATTCATAGAAGGTCTGCAAAACAGGAGGAGTTTTGTTTGTGCCATTCTTTACGGTAGCAGCAGCCCTTTAAAGCCTCTTTTATATGCTGTGGTAAATTTGCTCCCAGCATACTCCTTATACTGAGTCAACATATAGATACTGACTGGGGCACTGGAAACAACATTTTTATGGTGTCCTGGGAGGCCTAGGGGACAGATACCAAAGGCTAAACTCAGAAGTCCACTTCAAAATCACTGTCACCTATTTATCTATCCCTAGACAGACTAGGATGTCAGGGTGTGGACCTGGTGCAAGCAAAGTGTGCCAGATGCAGCTCCTTGGGGACTGAGCAAAACAGGTCAGTGCTACAGTCCCCTCTCCTTCAAGCGCTCTGCACAGGTGCCCCTGTCCATAGCAACAGAACTCTGAGCTCTGGCAAACACTGTGTGGGTTTCCAATCTCTGTGCTGTGACAGTCCCCTCCTTGCCTTAAAGCTGGGACACTCCTGTGCTGGCTTCTACATCCATCCCACCTTCTGGGGGATAGCAGGACTCAGTGATGCCTGTACAACTGTTTCCTTCCAAGCATTTTGCTGTGTCTTCATGCTGGCCAGCTTCTGCTCTGCAACAGCACCCCTCCCTGCTAGGTTTATACAATCTACCATCATCACTGCTTCCTGCTCCACTGCTTTTAATGCTTTAAATGCACAAAGGAAGACTCAGACTCCCCTCCAACAGATAGTTGCAGTCATGCTTCAGGCAAGTCATTCTCTAAACCACCCAGGACCATTTAGAGGCAGCAGTTATGATAGTAGTTATACATATTCCATTCACCAAGTAATGGTTGGTAGACCATCTGCCTGTATGAAATTCACATATAGCCCTTGCAAAAACACTGAGAGTAGCTGGCTGTAGCATCTTAACTACATTCCTCAGAGAAATTTAGGCTGAGTTTCTGGAGTGCAATCTGTTACCATCAATGGGGGAAGCCCTGCTAAGGAATTAGTCTGATGTGGTGAGGTGACAGCTTCTTTAGACTTGAAAACATCCAAAAACTTCTTGAAGAAGTATGACCTGTTCCCTTCAGTGCTAGTTCTCTGCTGGCACTAGGAGCTTATAAAACTCACCTGTTCTATGTGTGGTCCTGGCATTTCCCTCTACTTCAAGGGGAAATGAGAGTAACTAATTTCTTTGAGGTAGTCAATAACCTGTTGCTGGAAAACACGTTTCTCTCAAGTAGGATCAATAATGCCCATAACATCAGTCACAGGAAATTAGAAATAGTACTCAGCATTAACCAGTTGCTCAGTATATGTGCCATAAAATGATCTTACAACAAAGGACTGTCCAAAGTGTTCATCAAGCTACAGCATCCATTCCACAGAGTTGTCTCGAGAAACACAGGGCCACATGTGGTGTGTGAAGCAGAGTGAAGTCTTGGTCCTGGGAGAATAAAACTGCATAACTGTGTCCAGCTTAGAAGTAAATCTAATCTCTTGCCAGAAAGCTGGAGCTGGCACAGAGACCTTCCCTTGTTCTCAGGTTGTGAGGTGTCTCTGACCAGCATGATCACATCTAGGGGACTAAAGGCAACAGGGATTAGCTTTTGGGAGGCAGAAGGGAGCAGTAGCTGAATGTGCAGACTGGTTCTAGTGCAGAGCCAGCCAAGCATAGTCCAGTTATTCTCTGTTCAGGAATTGGAGACTGCTCTGACTGGATGAAAACCACTTGATTTAGATTATATCAGATGAACCTTCATAAAAAGGTCATAAAAAGTTTGTCAGTTTTCACGTCTCATTCTGTTCACCAACACAGGATGCCCAGGGTGTGACAGAAAGTGAGAGTGATAGAAAGAATAAATCAAACTGATAACTACTACCTGGTAATTTCTTCCAGACTGTGCAGCTTGTAGGTCCAAGAGCAGCTTACTCTGTATGGACCAGTGTTAGTTGTACAAATTCTGGGTACTAAACAAGGCTGGATTATGACATAAAGCAACACCTTGGAACAAAGTTTTCATTAGACACAGAGACAGAATCTTCTTCCAAAACTAAAACAAGAGTGGAACTGTGATTTTTGATTTGACCAAGGCATGCAATGATGTTTTTGAACCTAGTCTGCTTGCAAGATAGCAAACATTGACTCAGTGGGATATTTGTTTCTTCTGGACAAGTAACTTAAACTGAGATTATAGAATGAGATTAACTCCTAGACAATGCAAAGAAAATATTCTCATATGGAACTTTTAGAAACACTTTATGAATTGTTTCCAAAGCCCTGCCAACTGTACTATAACAGTGGTGGCAGGACCTTTTAGTGAATGTCAAAGGTTTTGCTTCTGCATTAAAGCAGAAGCACTTCTCCAAATGTCTCCATATTTCAAGAAACAGGTATTTAAGGTGGCTTGTGCTGGCTGCTTTGCAAGGCTACAATATGCACTAGGCTTTATGTGCTCTTGTAATCCCAGAGTTCTTCATTTAGTTATCTTTGGAGTTTTCAAATATCTTAGAATGCCCAAAAGTTGGATCAAATTCTTTCAAGCTAGTCCGGTATTGGCACAGCTGAAGAATTAAATCAGGCCTGTTGCATAGGTGCAAGGAGTTTCACTCACTCACTTTTACACCAAGGGCTCATTCTGATTCATTCTGTGCATGAAACACACTTGGATTTGGATATAAATGTAAATACACAGGAGCTGTGTCCTAATGTTGGACTTTATTCTTGACTTCACATTCATGGGTTTTTTACATTACATTCCCTTTATTTTACATTACAGCAGATATGCTGTTGAACAGGCATTCTGCATTTAGCCAGAGATTCAAGAACACTCTCCTGTCTCATCAAAACGTTTTTCTCCTGCTTTGATGTGTTTTGTCTTCCTATTACCTTGCTACTTCTGCTAAGAACGCAATGCCCTGGGAGAAATCTTGTTTCACTGCTTACTCCACACCCTGTCTATCTGTGCTAACTCCAGAGATGGGCAAGGTACAATGCAAAGGTGTTCAGAGTGCTTTGGCCCCTGCCAGCTGTTTGCCCTCTGCATTTCATGCATTTTTAATTGTACACACTCCTGTTTGTCTCCAGCTTAATGCTTTTATGAAGAAAGCCTGGTATTCACTTGATTTGCAGCCATCCACTTCTTCACAAGCAACGTCCTGCTTCATAACAGCCTTTCTGTAACTTGGGTGCTGGTTATACCACAGAATAATGTTTTAATAAATGTTATTTACATTTTTCAGGGTAGCTAGAGGGGTTTTGGTTTTAATTAACTGAGTAAGAGAGTAATGAGTTATTATACAGACACAAAAAGAGCTGCTACCATCATCTCTTTACCCATGGCTCCTGTGCCAACATAGGAGAAAATAGTACAGGCCCTTACAGGCAAGTATTTTTGTGAAAGAGGGAGAAGGGGAAATTGCTTAAGATATTACAGAGTGTGTTCTGCCTGGAGTCCTCAGTAGTTTTTCTTACCTGATTAATTGCCTAAGCCAGAGGTAGAAAGTCACTTCGACATTTGGGAGGAGCAGAGGGAGTGCAAGCCCTCCTGCCATCTTCCCCCAAGCAGTGCTTTGCTGGGGGCAAGTCAGAGGAGTGCTTGCATGGAAACACTGCCTGCTGAGAACCACTTCAAACAAATTACGGACTCCCTCCTCCCTCTCTTGCTGCTGCTTCCTTCTCCTTCCCTTCCTAACCCTTCTCCTCAGCACAAAAGTCTCTCATGATCCCCCTGCTTATGAAAACTGCAAGATGTCAATGAACAAGGTCCAAGGGACAGGGGCCATCCCAGGAAGCTCTGTGAGGAGGAGCTGGCTCAGTAGCTTAGCTTACGATATCTCCAGGAACATGGCCAGCTTGGATGATGAACCAGACAAAGCATGAGGCTTGCAGTGCTTGGGAAAATGTACTGGCAGCCCTGCACCCATTTTTGCATGAAAACTCAGCGCTTTGGATGCTTGCAGGAGCTGGTCCCATTACAAACAGATTTAACTTCCAAAGTCAGAGGAAAACTTAATTTGGTTACAGACCAAGTGCAAGTGAAAGATGGATGTGTGCATCCTGCTGAAAAATGCTTCTGCTAATGAGAGCCTGAAGTGGCTGTGGAGGGGACAAAAAAAGCCTGTACTGCTGTCCTCTACTGCCAGCTCCTGCTCTGCCATGGGGAATGAGGGTTCAGATTTGCCCCCATTTGCTGAGGGGGGTTTATCCTGCACTTCATGATAAGACAAACCATGTTGCTCACAGTTCTACCCAGAGTCAACACCGGCAGCCTTCACAGTCAGTGCCCGGCTTGTCACACCCTGTCCTGCCACTTCTTTCTCCCAGGCTATCTTAACTGAACAGATTAACACGAGGCTGTACAATATCTTCCCTAGCACAAGCCTGGTCCTTCACAGAGATAACTATTCATACTTAAACTGCTGAGATCATCCAGAAGCCAACTCTACATGGAAGACTGGGACTGTCCTAATAAACATTGTGCGCTGAAAGCAGCAGCAACAGTCACTTAATTATTTCTCAAAAGAGGGTCGCTTCTCTTCTGTTCACAAACTAATAGGTTTTGCAGACTACATTGTTCATGAATGCCTGTCTAAACTCATCAGTTTTAGGAACTTTCACTGACTTCAGCAAGCCACGGTGGATCAATTTGTATTTGCACTTCCCAGGACACACATTTGAATTGAAGATCAGCTAGTTCATTCCTCACTTTTTAGCATTGTGCCAGTTAAACACAAATGACTAAGCCCAGAGCAGCTATCCTATTTCTCACTGAACACAGCTACCCACACTACCCCTGTCTAACATAAATTCCTGCTGACATCTGAAATTCTCTTCTAACAAAGTCCATGCTGAGGATGAATGAAATAGCTTCTCTGGTCTGCAAGCTTTTCCTAGTTCTCCCATGTTTCTGTTACCATGAATAGAAACTTTTTCCACAGCTTTAGGAACATGAAAGCTGGGTAGAGCCATAGGGTGATGTTTCCACTTACATTCCCTGAATGCAGTTTTTCTTTAAGCCATTTTATGGGCTGGGGGAGAATATCCTGTGCACCACACCCACTTCTAGCTAGTTTCACACTATTTATACAGTCAGGAACCACAACCCATCTGCGAGAAGTTCAGATCTCAGGCAAGCCAGTAGCCACACTGATTCCAAGCTGGAGGGTTCATGTTGCACAGTCCAGCTTAGAGCACATTCTATTTATCTCATGGGATAATGGCAGTTCAAAAGCTGCATGTGTGCAAGCAGGTGAACTTGAGGTGAACTTGGGTGAGAGCATTGAGCAGAAGAAACAGGCTAAGGAGACTTCATGGAAGGGTTCACTCTATCTCAAGAACAGAAGCACAGAGCCTTTGAGCTGACTTTCCCGTTCATTTGAAACTGAATCCATGCCTTGACAAAAACCCCATAACCAAACAACAGCCCCACAAAGATGGTTCTCAGTTGTACTTCTGATTACTATTGGAAATCTCTTGCTAGCACTTCACAGATCTTCCACCATGCATTTTCTGGTATGAGTGAGGTGGATCAGGTATGATCTATTTAAGCTCGCAATGAGCAGGGACAGGCTGTGGGGCAGAGAGAGGACAAGATTAACTTGATGTTAATGAATGTCTGTACCTCCTAGAAGAGCTATGAACTCAAGATGAAAAGCCATGGAAAACTTGCAAAAGCTATGCTTTTGCAAAATCTGTTTCCTCTTCCTCCCTTCTGGTAGGGAAACACTGCCATCCTCACACAACAGCCAAGCAAGGATTTTTATGCATTTTTGCAGTGCTTAATCACATTGCTGATAGTAACCATAATTTCTGTATTGTAGCTAAGTAGGAAGAAAGCCTGTTGCTCTGTCAGGACAATTACAAAACTCTCCAACCACACACAGCTTGACAGACTTGCAAGCCCAGAACACTACAAATCAACAGGTTTCATCAATGCCTTTAAACTGGATTTAACCACACATGAGACCTCAGGGCACTTCTGTCACAGCAGCACTGAAAAGCAGCTCTCAGTCACACACCAGTGGATGCTGGAGGGACAGTTGCTCACCCCAAGGCTGAACAATCTTCCTTGGTGAGGCAGAACTGGCTGCAGCAAAGTCTCCCCACTCTGTACATCAGCTCCCTGATACCTGCAGATGGGATATGACACAAGCAAACTGCTTAAAGCTCTTGGGGGAAGTCAGGGAGCCTTAGAAATTGAAGCCACATTTTCTGGTCTCTATTGCATGCCTCTGTAAGAAAAATAAGGAATTTGTCTTCATATCTAAATTATCAATAAATGGCAAAAAAATAATTGCCTGAGTTCATCACGTTTAGATTTTACTCTTGTAAAGTTGTTGGGTTTTTCATGTGTAAATGTATCACAGTGTATCACTTGGGTGCCTTTGAAGGAATGAACTCTATGGGAGGACAGTGGTGGTGGGAATATTCATAAAGATTAATGCTTGCTCAGCTTCCAAGGGCAAGCTGCCTCTGTTGGACTTCTTTAGGCATAATTAAAAGCAGCCAAGTGAGGTTTCTCCTTGCAAGACCTACTGAAGGAGCCCATCTCTTCCCACTGGCTGCAGGGGCAGCGTAAGGGAATGGCTTTCCTAGGCTAACACCAGTTTTTGTGAAACCTCTGGTTGAAAGCAGAATGCAAGGATTGCAGAGCACCAAACGCAACATCTGGCTGCTATTGAGTTTAGTTTAGACTTATATAAGCTAGCCATGGGATCAGGGGAAAATCTGCCACTGACTGTCCTGTGTGAAGACGGGAACATCTCTTACAGATTATTCTATTACTCAGTGACTCGTGTGAACACCTGAGTCTCTCTCATGCAAACCACAATTATTTCACATTTATGTACCCCACTGAATCCATTCCTGAATGGTAGCAAGGTAGCCATTAGATCACCTAGCAGTGAGCTCCTTTGCAGCATGAAAAATATGCTGTGGGTAAGGAACAGGGGGGTTTGCTGTGTTTCCTCCTATGGCTTTTCCCTCCCACCCCTCAGGACAGAAGTGGGCTTGGTTCAAGCCGAAAATAATTTGCCTGGTTACATTCTGGCAGAGAAAGTTCATTCAGAGGATCTCAGATGCTCTGTGAGGTCTGTAGGCAATGCAGATGGGCTGTGTGAAGTGTCAAGCCTTCCTGCAGAACCACAGCTCCCCACTGACAAATCAGCTCTGCAGTGGCTTCAGCAGAGAGTTTACCTTAACCAGCCACCAGATAGCAGACCCGTACAGGAATTTTCCCATTCCCTTCACACCCTGTGCTGGGCTCAAAACAGCTTATGATGCATGGCTGATGGAATAGCAGGAGAGAAATTAGGAATGTCAGCAATGAAATGCTTCCTGACTACAGCGACAGGAGCCTCAGCCTCTGAGCTGATGGGGTGACAGCCAGGGAAGCACTTTCACTCACCATTTCACTGAACACATTTTTTTTTAATTGAACAAGCTTACCTGAAATGCTGGAAAGGAGCAAACTAGATTGATGAGCTATTTCAACTCCTACCCATGCCAGTTTTCTCAGACAGTTTTCTTCTATTCCTCATTTTCAGAAAACACTGCAGTGCTCCCAGACTGCATCAACGATGGCACAGTGGTGAGGAAGTTATTTGCACTTGCTCTCTTGCCCTATTTCAAGTACTGACTGCCTTTAAGAAGTCAGATCTCTAATTTACACACATCTAGTAAGGAGGTGTAAAGATACGGCTACTCCACCCACTGACATTGACAATAGGCAGCTCTGTGGATTTTTATTCACATCTATCATGTTGATAAGCACCGGTATTACCACACAATATATTTCAGGATTCCCACACATATGGTCCCAAGCTCTGAGACTTTCAGTCCTCTGTTTGAGTTAAAATGAATGAACAGACATGCCAAGCACACACACATGCAGGGCTCTGCATTTCAAACTGTCAAAGTTTCCAAAAATGCTCCTATTTTTGCCAATTCCAGCATATCTGAAACTGGGAGGGACATGCGGGAACTTTCTGAAAATCCAGTCCAACTTAGAAAAAAGGGAATTTCACTGTCTTTTCTCTTTTTTTTTTGCACTTCTTTTGTTGCAAGCATTTATCTCCCTCTTGTCCATCAACCTTCCTTCTTCCACAACATGCTACCTGACAGATAGGAGAGCATGAGCTTCATTCCAGCATTTTAACCCTGAGTTTAAATAGCAGAGCAACTCACGTCAAGAGAGGAAAGAGACTCTTTGCTGCAGGTTAATCCCATCCTCCTTCTCCCCACTCCTCCAGATACTGAGGGCAAAGCAATCCTGGTTGTCTAGCAAACACTATTGTGGTAAGAGCTCAGCTTCACTGTGATCCCATGTCTGCCCTGTAACCAGCCACATTTTCCACACAAGACATGGAATAAAGAGCTGCTCAGACTCTGCATGGTCTCTGCCTCCCCTTTGTGTCAGGGGAGGCAGAAGGGCTGGTTTCAGGAACAGTCCCTCATATCCCCTTCTACCCAACTTTGCCCCAGCAAGTTCCTAGTACCAGAGTCACCACCAGCTGGATCATTCTGTTCAGCTTGTTTCCTCCAGGCTCAGATCAGCTCCTCAGCTTGAGACCCAAATCTCTTGGTTCCTCTGCAAGAAGAATGTGACACCAACCATTATTCTCACAGTTTTATTTGTAAAGGACATAGCATGAAAAGCTGTATTTCAATGTACTTCAAAACCTGAAAAACCCATGTCAGTTTGTGGTGTGTATGTTAAAGTGCTTGATAAAACAATACTTTTACTAATGTCATCTTGAAAATAATCCAGTTCTTATTCAGTTAGTAATAATGTAAAGACAAAATATACTTAATGGAGACATTCAGGGATCATTTTAAGCTATACAGGGCACATTTGTACATTTCAAGTGTAACACACAATATTTCCCCTCACAATGCGCACCTTCATTTGATTGAAAGAAGGAATTTTCTCAAATACGCTGCTGCGCAACTACCCTAAAAACACATTTTTGAACAATGATATAGCTAATTACACAAACCAACTTGGAGTAAACATGAGTAGGTTTTTCACTAAACAGTACAACTTCATTTATTTCAGAGAATTATAAATACACATTTTGTACATTGTGAGGCATTTGATTCTCTGACTCCCTCAATTACCATGCTGGCTGTTAGTACAACTGGACTATGCAAACTCAGACATCTGCAGACGGGCATTGGATAGGAATTTTTTTGTTTTTTTAAAAAGCAGATACCAGAGAGCTTTGGTCTTTTCCAAGATTCCCTTCCTCAACCAAAGAAGGTGCTTTAACACTGAAGTAAAAACTGTGTTAGCTTAGAAGAATCCTGACGGGTTTCTCACCATTCTAGTGGGCAGAATGATTTCTGTAAACCTTACAGAAAAAAACCTCACAGTTTCCAATCAACAAAAGTAGTCCACTAAAAAACCCCCAAAACATACATGGTAGAATAAAAATTCACTATGAAAAACCATTCTCCCAAGGTTGTCAAATAACTACTCTAGGAATCTGAGGCACTCAGCTGTGCCCCTTTCAACATATCTTGAGGTGGTTTATTGCCTACAAGGAAACATGAGACATAGATAATTTTTATTGTATTATTATTAATATGATGTGAAACTTGACAAAACCAAACAAGTCAACACTTGCTGAAAAAGCTGAGGTGAAATTGTGTTAAGTGCTAAAGGTTTCTTAATGTAGTCTGAAATGGGGAAAGGCCCTGATTTGAATTTTAAAAATTCTCAGGTTTTGACTTCTTTTAACTTAAGAAAGACTTAATGTAGTTATTGCCTTTTTTCTCTGTGTGTGGTTTATTAATTTAAATTAATGACCTTTAGAGGTGCTTACATTTCTACTTTATCCTCCTTGGACTTAATCCTTGTCATGTCAGATGAATGCTATGACTGCTACAGTCATATGTAGCCTTTGGAGAAGTCTGCAGCAGCATACTTTGGGAAGCATCCAGCCCACAAATGCAGATGATGCTGTGATGAAATCCAAGGACTAAAGAGGTGGTTATTTCAGTAAAATGAAAGTCACTTAGACTGGGCTGGGCGTGAAAAAATCCTGTATAGCAGTCATTAGACATGAAAGGCCTGAGTTGTAATAGAAATCAAAACATCCTAAGCAGTCATTACAAAATAATGCTGCCACATGGTTTCTGGTGATAAATGTATAATTCATTAATAGAGTTAAGTACAGGGACACATTTTCAATTGCTGCTGAAGGGTTGTCATGCAGCATCTGCTGACTTGAAGCAGACATGCCTGGCCACATAGAAAATCGTAACACCCCAAATTTCACATTTCTGGAAATGTAAGAGAGATGTCACACAGCTGTGGGCTCTGGCTATTAACTCGAGACACCATTCACAGCCTTTAGAGACTCACACTCACAGCAGTGACATGGCAGTGCTGCCTGAAGTATTTGGGATGAGTTCAGTCAGTTTAAGGAAGCACAAGCTCAGGAGGAAAGAATGGTTATTGAAAGCTGGAATCCTCGTTAAAGTGGAAGGCTCCTCAACAGTATTATTTTACTTCTTTCTTAGAAACAAAAAAGACTTCTATAACGTAAAACTCTCCAATGAAACAAAGCTACACTAAGAGTTTTCTTCTGGTTGGGAGTCTGATGTGAACTCTGACACTGAAGTGAGTGCTGTTCTAAGAACTGGGCAGCAGAAGAACCACAGGAAAGTAGGGAAGCTTGACAAAAGGCAGGTGAGAAAGCAAACCCTAATTCCCATCCTCTTTCCTTCTCCTTATCTCCCATCCCTCTCTCCACCATGTGCACACTATGTCCAGACCTGCCACTGTCCACCATTGCCAAGCCCCTCCCAATGTCACCTGAGAGCACAGTGCAAGGCAATACACTTAGAGAACCAGTCAGGGGCCTTTCCCAAGCCTCAGCCGGCAGTGAGACATCCAAAGAATCCACTGACCAAAGGCCCAAGATTGTAGAGAATAAACTACTGAAAACAAAAAAATATATTTAAACTAATTTCCAAAAATTAAAACCAGGTGAAGCTAACTGTGTCCTCAGATCCTTCCAACTCCTATCCACAAGAATGGAAAATACACTCCATATTTGCTGCATGGTATTCACAAGGTGATTTTCATATAATCTCTTCTTCAATTTGTATGATACAGTTGCTCCCAGCTCCTCATCAAGAGCTGTATCTCTATATATGCACTGTATTAGTAATATATTGACTGGAAAGAGTGTAGGAGAGAAGCCTCAAAATACCAACATGATTTTTCCCCCTCCTTTTGCTTAATTCCTTTTATTTTTGTAGCCAGATAATTAAAAAAAAAGTCATCCAAGATCCTGTATTCCCCTAGGAACTCTCATTCTGCAGGACAAAGGAAGACTCATAACCAGTCAGCATTTCAAAGCCAGCTGATACAGTTCGGTAGCACAGCAAGAGCAGCGTTTGTGGCTCTACAGCAATGATTCTTCTCAAGTACAGCAAGATTTTTTTATAAACCAAATTCCTCATCATGAGGAAAAAAAAAAAAGGGTCATCCACAACACAAACTGGCTGAGGGTGAATCATGAGAACATCTAGACAGGGAAGGGACACACTAAGTGAGTCAAGAAAGCCACCATTCACCATCTCAGGCAGCAGCAGCAAGGCTTCAACAGGTGTCCCATCCTCTCAGGCTCCTGAGGCTGACAGCAGTCCTTCTCTCCAGTGTTTAAGCATTCCAACAGTTGTTTCCCCTTTTGGAGATCAACAGGAGTGACACAAAAGACCTTACAGAAAAAAATGATGACTCATGACTTCCACGCATGGGAAGGTGAGTCTTCGAACAAACAACAAACTAAGAGACCATGTACAGTAGGGTAAACCAGCATATGCTTACAGTATTTCCAAGAGTGACACAATCACAATGACTACATTAGGATATCTGCTGTATTAATTTGCAATACCTGAAAAAAGCCCTGCTGAGTTTATGCTGTATTTACACATTGATTGGCTTCTTCCTCACAAGCAAGTAGCGGCATCCCTTTCCACCTTGGTCCTTCCCTCCCTGCCCCAAGTCCTTCCCCTGGGTTTAAACTACTCATAGTCAGAACAGGAACATTCAGTCTAAGAAAAATTTCTTAGAGCAATATAATTTCTTAAAGAAGATAGCATATTTACACACATCTAACACATGAAAATACTCTATTTTTTGTACTAAATTTCTGTTTCAAATAAACTACAATACTGCATCTTAGCTTTCTGCAGCTTTAGAGGCCAGTCCCCATCAGGCACAAACTGGGCTTCCCAATTCTGCTTCCACCAGCAGCTTTGCCTTACAGTGGTGCACTACCATGGCATTCAAGTCCTGACAGGTCTCCAATTGTGGTTTGCTTGTTTGGGAAAGGAGTAATGAAGTTCTCAGCAAAGCCAAGCTAAACATCCACTCCTTTAATGAGCGATCCTTCTAGGATGATGTTGAAATCTTGCAATGTCTGTAGGACTCGGATTAGGGAGTTGACAGTCATGCGGTCCCGGAGGAGAGCGTTCTCCTCGTACATCCTGGTGATGGGCGGGCACTCTGCCAGCAGCGGGATCCACTGAGACAGCAAGTGATCCCTGCAAAGGGCAGGACAGGAATTGTTAGCACCAAGTACCACAGACCTCACACTGAGCACAACCCAAAACATGCAGCCCCTTTTAGTGAGCGGTGGGTGTTGTTTGCACATACAAGTTTGCCATGTAATCGCAACTCTTTATTTGGTTAGTAAAATACTACCTACTGTAGAAATGAAAATTGAAAGGTATTACCAGAATTGGACATTTGTAAGAATTCAGGAACATTTTCAGATCAGGA
Organism: Toxostoma redivivum; assembly: GCA_013397375.1. Lineage (NCBI taxonomy): Eukaryota > Metazoa > Chordata > Aves > Passeriformes > Mimidae > Toxostoma > Toxostoma redivivum. Next base: position 363,611 of record VXBI01014091.1, read on the forward strand.
ACTAGGAAAGTAAAACTTGAGGAAAATCTGACAGTTTGTCAACTGGTTTTCCAAGTATCCACACAGACAAAAATGGTACTTATTTCTAAACATACCAGTTTCTACCCTCCAAAATACAACTAAGTCTCACCCTCCTGCCCTTCCCCCAAATGCAAGACAGAAAGCACTCTATTAGTAAAGAAAGGTTCATCTAGAACAGTTATGTGAAAATTATAATAGGCATCCCATTTTCACAAGCAATTGAATGAGGATTTAGAAATTTACCAGCTCCTGAAACGGAACTCTGCATTCCTGAAGTCAGTACTTCATCAAAAATAGCATTTCAAGACAGATTTCATACACATGACTGTCAAGCTAACAGTTATAAAAAATATCAAAATATTTTTTAGCAGTTTAGACACTAAACATTGTATTATTAGTGCTTCTTTGCTCCAATTTTTGATGTAGTACTAAATCTGCCTAAAACAGGCGCTGGATAATAGATAGGTGTGAGATGTCTTAAAATGGAAAATTAAAGGTAATTACAATGGCGGAAAAATATTCTTCTAGTCTAATGCTAGAGGATACACATAATGAAGAGCAGTTCAGTACCTTGTCCCCAGGCAAACCAGGATTTGGAATTTGCCATCCTTTCCAATGTTCCTTGGAGCTGTATTGATGGCATTGACATAATGACAGAAGGTTTTGCATGAAGATCTCTGAAGCAAAAGGGCCTCCTCATTGTCTCCAATCTGATCACTGGTTTCAAAGTAAGCAACAGCTTTCTCTGTGGTAGGGAGAACATCAGAACCCAGTGAGAAGAAGCACCTCATTGAGACACAGAATCACACAAAGGAATCCTCAAAAAACCAACCTGCTGAGAGCTATTCCACAGCTCATCTATGAATTCCTGACTCTGAAGACCATAGGAAGGTGGTTACCTCTGCTTTTGCCATGGCATGGCACTGGCCAGTCTGGCTGATGGCTAACACAGGTAACACCAAGAAGCAGCACCAAGCACCCAGCACCCCTCAATGGTTTCGCTGTGATACCATCAGCATTGATTCTTCACTTTTTCTGAGTAAGCACTTACCCTCAGGCTGAGCATCTCTGCCTGCAAGCCTGTTCTAAGGGAGGAAGTACACCTTAAATTACCCCTACATAGGCCTACAGGTAAGGATCACTAGAAGACCAGTGCAATGATTAGGAGAGTTCTCATAAACCAGGAATCCAAACCTTCCACTCCCTGCCCTTTCCCAGCTCACCACCTAACACTGATTGCTCCTCTACCCCAAACTCCAGCCTACCTTCTTTCTCTCAGAAAAGCAGCTGTTTGAACTAGGAACTCTTAAATTTCTGCACAGACTCACACTCTTCTCTTACCGAGTTTAGTATTTCTCATCTGCCATTGGGTTTCTCATTGACTTTAAGCAATCTGGAGCAGGGGCTTGTCAGGAAAATGACAAAAAAAACCCCCAGCTGATGAGAATCCAACAAGTGAGGATTCTCATGTGAGGAGTCATTTTGCCCTAAACCTTCTCCTCAAAATTATATACCAGCTTACCTATGAAATCCCAGATGAAGACATTCTTATGAAAAATGCGAGCTGATTTGAATCCATGGTGGAAGACCTGCTCCAGTGCTGCAACCAGACCATTTTCTCCACACAACAGAATGGTAAGGCTCCCTCTCTGTGGAAAAGGAGGAGTAGGTAAGTACGACTCACCTTGTTTGGATGCCAGAAACTTCAGATCTAAAGGTAGTACATCTACTGGTACTTCAGTGCCATATCTGTTTATAAAAATTTGCAGACAAGTAACGAAAAGTAGGAATTACCTCTTTCTCTGGCTTGTGGAAGTGTTTCACAATATTGTTCACGGCTTCCCCGATTCCCTCTTGGATTTGCCCTGCATTAGGCTCTGTGAAATGATGGAGACCAGGCTAGCTGAAGGTTAATCTTTCCTTGCTTGACGTTTCAGCACTCATGTCCTCTAATTTTACAGGAGCTGGACAAATGTATGGACAGGATCTACACTGTCCCATCTCTGTGCTTGAGCAGAGAATGCCTCATGTGACCTTCACAGTCCTGTGTCCTGTTGCAGCCAAGAGCAGTTCCTCACAAAAGCTAATTTTAGGGATGTGAGGCTGATGTGCCCTAGGGTCCCTGCAGAGATAAGCTCTGCCAGAAGGCAGCTCACAGCAGCCACATCAAGCTCTGAGCTGTCCTTAGAGAGGCCTGTTTTCCCACAGACTGCTAAGTGAGCTGGGACGCCAAGCAGCATTAGCTGCTGCAAATTCTGCTGCCTCCTCCTCCCTCATCTCATATCTCCATGCTCCAAAGAAAGAGATTATTATCTCTCAAACAGTCAAAAGGGGACATTGAAAGAAGCAACGTGCATGTCATAGAGCAAACAGCAACCAGGGAAGGCAGGAAAAGCTCATCAGCTTGCAGCTGCTGCTCCATACCAAAGCCTTGCTTCAGGATGAACCCTCCTGTTCACAGCAGCTTTTTTTTTCCCAGCAGTTGGCAGCTGATCCCTTCTCTCTGACCCTGGGAGGCAAACAAGGACTTACTGGTGCTCCTTCCTGTGAGGGAAGTGATGCTCAGCCGCCGAGTCACAGTGGGAGATTTCTGCTGGGGCGGGGTGCGGCACTGCTTTCCCAGCTCCTCGTCAGACGTGGAGGACACCAGCTCTCCAATGAGGATTCGCTCCAGACTGCCATCATCGACGCCTTTTCCCAGCCACCGCCCACAGGGGAACCTGCAGCATGCCCAGGACAAGCACAGGTCAGCCACACACACAGTGCAGCCTGATCTCAAAGCTGGGGGACAGCTGGCACCCAATAAACACTGCTAACAGGGAATATTTTGCTCCCAGAAAATTCTCACAAAGCAGAGCTCTGCAGAAGCAGCCCCTGCACCACAACTGATCATCCTTAGAAACAGGGAAATATGCAAAGTTTGGGTCACACACATATTTTATGGCCCACATCTTGTTTTCTGCCAAGTTATCTTGCACTTGCAACCACAATTGAGATGCAGCCTTTAAGAGCGTTGTAATGATTAACAACCAAATCCCCACAGAACTTCTACCCAGCTGAGGCTGTGACATCTCCTCATACTCAGACCTCACCTCACATTTTACTGCTGTACCTTTGGATCCCATACACAGCCCTAATGAAATCCATATACATGTCCATAACCCTAGTAATTCTATCCCATGCCCTCCTACTCTCCCCTATACACTGTGGCCAACTTTCAGATCTGGAGCTCACCTCTCTGAATTGCAGTTTTCCAAGTTCACATTTTTTTAAAAACTGAGCCTGCTTAGCCATGTTTTGTAAAACCAATAACTAATTCAGAGACCATTTTGACACAGAGGGATGTGCTCAATATAAGATTAAGAAATCATCAAAACCTTTTATTTTCTTAATATTTCCCCCAAAACATCATTTCAGCTCTTGAGGTTTAAAGAGTTAATTTGTGCACAATTTTACGACACTACTTTAAATCAAGAGCTCTAATTATTAGACATAAACATACAAATCACTGCAAAAGTATCCATATTGTCTGTCCTGTCTCAGAAAGATCCAACGAAAATCCTGCACTCAAATCTCATTTAATATTTATCAGATTATCTGACTTCAACTAGGACTTCTGAAATGAGAGACCCACAGGTGAGGGAGACCAACCCAACCCTATCAGGGTCCCAAATCAGCCCCAGTCAGAGTTAAGGAAAAGGTGAATGCCTTTTTTTTCCTTTCTCTAAATTCAACAAGAATTTCAGACAAGGAAATTACAACTTGTTGCTTACTTGTACGTATGTCCTGTTATTTCATTCCTGACCATGACACAATCAACCAGCCACTTGGCCAGTAGCCCTGAGTTGTCATGACCAATCTGAACGGTTGTCAGCTTCCCCAAGTTCTGGCACTGAAATGAGTAACAGTTTTTGCTTCATTTAAAAAAGAATAGACAACACACACCCCCACCACATGCATGCATACAGTCTCAAATATAAGCTTTTATTCAGTTCTCTAGTTTTCTTTGATTTATAGAACAAGTATTTTCGACTAAACACGCAGAGCATTTTTGAAAGCAGCATAATTATTTTAAGACAGGAGAAAATAAATAAAATTGTTAAAAGCTTGTGGAGAGATTACATTCTTTGTTGGGAGCGCTCACTCAGAATATTTCTGAGAAGTATTAATTATACATTTCTGAGTAAGGTGATAAAAAGGTGTGCTTTTGCAGAAGAAATAGATCTTCAGCTTACAAATACAAAGAGCTTTTCAAAAATCCATTTGGAACATTCTGACCTTCAGCTGACTCACTCCACACTATGCAGCAGTCCCTAGATCCTTTATTATTTTCAAAGATTGATTTGCTTATTGTTGGGCCAAACAAAAATCACTTACTTGAGACACAGCATCACAAAGACACAGAAGAAGGAAAACAAGGCACTGTGAATTCCAGTGCAATATGTAATTGTAGGAGGGGCTGGCAACATCTGTTAACGTCATCTAAACACTTCCCTTGAAAGACCTTGGTTCTCACTGCTTCTGATGCTGCCAAACAAGCAGCTTGGGCTGACATTTTCTGTAAGTGGGTGGCTACACAAGTTGATATTTTAGGAAAGTTTCAGCCAAAGGAATAATCCAGAACAGCATCAATATGGTTCTTAGAAATATCTAAATATGTCATTTTGCCTATTAGAAGCCTGGAGATCTTTCCTACAAAACAGTAATATCTGAATGAGATGTGGGCATTTATCTCAAAAACATTCTCTTTGTCAAAATCGACCTATATCTGGCAAGAGGCTTTTTTCGCTATTGTTGTTGAAGATCAGTCTGCATATGCTCAGTGGATGCAACCTCAATTTCAGTAGCAGATTTTCCTACAAAATCACTCCTTAATGGATATGGTACAGCCCAGAACTAGAGGAGCTTGATGGGGCTCTCCCTGCAATTCCCACTACCAGCTGCTTTGGCATGGCACCAAGCCAACCTGTAATTGCTGGGTGGGAAAGCAGAGGGGAAAGCAAAGAGAAAACCCTAGCAAGCCTAGGAGAGAGAGAACACAGTGGGGATGGCAGCTCCAGCGTGCCACAGACAGCACCTGAGGCTGGGATGCTGAAAAGCAATGCCAGACAATCGACTGAGAAGAAATTTGGGACTGGCCTGAGGTCAAAAGGGACCTGGGTGGTGGTTAGTGGAAAGACAGAGTGAAAGAAGGGAAAAGAAACTTGAAAGGGAGACAAGGAGTTGGAAATGAGCACTGAAAGAGAAAATTAGGCAAGGAAGTGTGGAAGGGAATGAGACATGGAAATTCATAGGCAAGGTGAGGAATTCTGGGCTGGACAGGGACAGCAGCAAGACCTGTGGTTAAAAGTGGTGTGTGCTCACAGGAAATCTTCATCTCACACAAGAGGGGCGGGCTATTTTCCTGTACATCTTTGAACCTACAGTGATGTTGAAAATCAGGACCGAACCTGAAATGCTGTGCTCTTATAAACCCCTTAACAAAATAATTTTCTTTGGAAGCACGTTTCAAATTGAAAGGAAAACATGAAGAGCACGTACTCACCTCAAACGTCATTTCTAGGTGGTTTTTAGGAATCTGCATGACACCACTATCTCCCAATTCTCCTGACACACATATCCATGGGTTTGACGTGGTTATTGCATTGCTTAGTTTTTTGATGGGAATTATCACTGACCTGTAAGGGATCACTGAGAACAGGCAGAGGGGAAAGTACGTTAGTCTTGATCTATTTTTTTTCCCCTTACAGCAAACGCAATTTCTGGGGTAAACTACGCCGTTCCCTTGAAGGCAAGCTGTCGTTCGTGTCTCAGAAGGAAGCAGGAGATGCCTGCCGCTATCGGCGGGGGGGGGGGGGCGGGGGG